>ML817997.1:11153-33973 GCA_009831015.1 Picea engelmannii
GTAAACTTCACTAGTTCTCCTTCAAATATGTCTGACTACTACTACCAATATTTATGTCCATGAAACAAAATCAACTTCATAAAAATATTAACATAACATATGAAAAACAGAGTAAGTAAAGATCTCCAAACAATCGTATGATCTGAAAGAATTAAGATTTAGCTAATCTAACATCTATACTATTGAAATCAACTACTAACACTAATCTATAAGGATGCTGACCTTTGTTGGGAGGTAGTCCCTTGCCGCTTCAACAGGTCAGCGACTGGATTCTACAGTAAGGTTTCTTTCAATCCACACATTCCTCTTACTTAAATTTCAAAACATAGAATTAAACTATGCTAACAACTCAACTCACATTCATTCATAAATGGTCAAGACCTGGAAATAATTGACATCCTTCTATTAAAACTTCAACTCAGAATGTGTTCTACAATATGTAACACTGCTTCACATATTGTGTTATGCTAACTCTCTACTACCTCCACCATCCTTGCAATGACTATTTAAACAGTCTTAGTTGTGAAACACAAGGAGGTGAAATCTTTAACAAATCAGTCAATTGTCAAATTTATATATTCGGTTACATATTTTAAGCTTCATCCTCATGAAACAAAGTGTATGAGGATGAAGAAATAGGCAAACAAGCTTATCATAACCTTGCTAGAGATTTAATGATTCAGCAAACATCCAACAATTATCTTTAGTATGATCTGGAGCTAAACTTGGTATATTTTTCTTCCTATATCGGTATCGGATCATGACAGGTGAGATTTGGTAAATGATACCGGATCTGAACAGTGCACAAGTGGTTGGTATCAGATCACGACAGTCTACGTCCATTGGTACCGGATCACAACAGTCTACAGTCGTTGGTACCGGATCGCGACATGTGAGATTCAGTGTCGGATCTGAATGGAAGGTGCACTTGGTACCGGATTCGGACAGTGGAAATTTGGTGCATAAGTACCGGATGGCTGAGCTAGTACAGAAAGGCTGGACTCATCTAGAGGTCAAAGTTTATACATGGCAAATTGAAACATTAGTACATGAAACATTTAGTCTCCTAGCTCAATAAACTACAAAAATGCATGAATTAATTATACTTTACCTTATGACCTCATCAATGGCTAATGGTATTGTTCTTTGTCATTTATCCAAGCTTAGGTAAGCCAAAAAGGTATATATGAGGAGTATAATAGGGTAGTGGGAATTTCAATTTAGAGGCTCAACATTCCCCCATGCCAAAACCATTACATGTCCTCATGCAACTGAAACAAACCCAAAATTTTCAAAATTTGAGACTCCATTCTTTACTCCCGTGGATCAATGATGTTGATGGTTGAGGCTTCTTCTTTCAGCTCCCTTTTTATGACCCTAATGTATTGTAAGAGTCTTAGTACTTTCTTGAGATTATTGTAAGTCTCTTCATGGTCATATTGAAGTTGATGGCTGGTTTCTTTCAATTTCTCATTTTCCTTTTTGATATACCTGTCCAATAGTTGGTATTCCTTCACTTCTTGTTTGAGTTCCTAGTTTTGTTTTTGCAGTTCCCAAATATTTTTCTTCATATGTTCTTTTGTTAAGGTCCTTGTTGACTCCATTGTTACTGGTTGGATGTATTCTCTTTCCTCCACTTCCTCCCTCATCCCACATAAAGTAATAGTGATTTGATCCTCGGTCAAACTAGGGATGTCATCCTAGACTGATAGGTCTTCAGAAGGGGAGGTAAGATCTATTGGATCTTCATGTGTATGAGGACTGGAAACTTCTTTTCCTTTCTTTTCCATGCTCCTTGTGGTTCTTTTACAAGGGGGTAATGGATCAGGGGTGCTCACAGGCTTCCTTTTCTTCTTTTCTATTTGTGGAATGGTTACAGGGGATTAATCTATAGACTGTTCACTTTCATTTTCTGAGCTATTCTTCCCTTTCCTTACAGTTTTCGTCTTATGACCCTTCTCCTCAAGTGATACTATTGAAGTATCCTCTACTAATTTATTTTTACCTTTTGATTCTTGACTTTTTAAAGTCTTATTGACTGTGGAAGAGGGGCCTGCTTCTTTACTAGCTCTTTCATTTTGGCTCACTGTTCTAGATGATGATGGAGTTGCCTTATCTTTCTTGCCCTTTTTCTTTTGAGGTTCCTTATTTTTCTCTAGAACAAGATGGGCTTCCTCCACAGGTTTTTTTCCTATGGGAAGGTGTTGAGTGATGATGATTTTCCAGCTAATCCTTTGCTTCCTAATTTCATGTAAAACTAACATCTTAATAAGACCTTGATGGTAAACGCTAGTCTTCTCAGTTTTGGATAGGGATTTGACACCTCTTACCATCTTGTTCAAAATCATCCATAAAAAATATGAGAAATCAATTTTAGGGCCTCCTTCAAAGTGTAATAGAAGCCTAAGATGATACATGAAGGTTATAGCATACCTTCCCTCACAAGTGAGGAATCGTTGAAGACTAGCAAGCATTGGATGATACTCTTCCTTGATATAGTTCCTTGGGATCCCCTTTTTCCAATCAGGGTGCTGATGGTCTTCTTTCAAAAATCATTGTCACATTTCCTTGTTGATTCCTACTCCTTTGAAATACTTAGCTCCTCTGTTAGGTAATCCTATGACCTCCCTTAAAGTTGCTTCATTGATTGTTAGTTGTAGATTTCCTATATGTGTAATCTCTCCATCGTAACCCTGAATAAATGCATGAGATACCTTCTCATACCAGCCTGTGAATTTATCCAAAAATGGCATCCATCCCGATCTAGCATACTTCTCTCTACACAGTTGGAACTACTCGGTCTCTCTATAAATCTGGAAGACTAGTTCATGTCTACTTACAACCATCTTTATAAATTATGAGAAAAAAAAATCGGGTTGTAGCACAAGGATTTAGTCAGCTGATGAGGGTAAGGGTTTGGTACCGGAGATCATAGGGAGAGGTAAGCTCAGAACTAGAGAAAGGTTGGTAATGGAAAAATATATGGTGATGGCATTGCTAATTCGAACAGTGATTTTAAGTAAAGATTCCACAAAGGGAAATTAAGACAAGATGAGGCTCATTTGGATGGCTTCGCCACCCAGATAAGTCATTTCATTTCTTCCTATTTAGCGTAATGATGGGGAAGAAACGTTGGGTGTCAAAGAAGGATAGGTGATTGGACCTTTGAGCGGTGAATTTGATGTTGAATCATGGCTCATGACACAAGATAAGTTTGTGATTTTCTTAAGGATGAAGCACGTTCGTGGCCCATCATTACTAGACATGCTTCATATTCATACTTTTGATGTGATTTTTTCCTCAATCATTTTCGAGCACTTATGCGATGAGAGGATTGATTAAGGTTAGGCATATGGGTATGAGGGATAGATGCATGGTTTTAACACTAAAGTCATAATATCTAGTATACATTTTCATACCTATTGTAGTTTTATAAGAAAAGGAAAATAAATAATACCATGTTACCTTTTCTTTTACCATTGTATGATAAATACCCATAGAATATGTGGCTACCTTTGTATTTGAAGCTTATACATTGTCAGAGTTCATCTTTTTAGGCTAGAGTTTTCTGGAAGCTTAGTACTGGAATTGCTTGTACTTCATGAAACTTATTTATTCTGTGTTTATCTTCTTTTGTGTTTGGTTCTGCAGGGTTGTAGGGTGATCATGTTGGTTTTTGAAGATGAGATGTGAGTCTGAAAAAGAGTTCTGAAGGAGCTCTTTGACCCTCCCCCATGCCAAGGATGTTGCATATCCTTATGCAAGAAGATTCAACACTTTGTATCATAATGGAGAAAAGATGATAAGAGAAAAAGAAACCAAATCAAATTACAGAAGTACATTTATCACCTAGCATATGATCACATGCCTAAAAAAAATTGAAATTGCCTTTCTTTTGATGACTTATTAATAAAGGTAGCATTCAATAGTGAAAACAGGGAGGTTTTTTTTTTATATTTTTTCCATAAGAATAGATCCAACCTAACTTGCTTTAGAGATTTACTATCATTAGATGTTATGGATAAATTTCACAGTATAAGTAGATTAGACTCCCTAGTTAGGGCTCCACTCTTAAGAAGTTTCCTTCTTAGGTAATGTAGGCTTTAGATGTCAGACCGGTAAGGCTGACTTAGGGAAATTCTCAAATGGACATTTGCTTGTAATAATTATCTTTGTTTAGTAATCTGGAGTTGTATCTCATAAATGTTAACAATGAGCTTTGCTTGTAGTGTTAATATTTTAGATGACAAAAGTGGATTTTTCAATAAAACAAGTATAGATGAGACATTTCTCAACCAGAACCCACTTCCAGCAAGCATGTTCAGTACTTTGGTGGGTTAGTTGTGATAATTAGTGAGAGACATCCCTTCCCCAGGTAGAATGCCCCATTGCTAACAGGCATGTTCAGTACCCTGATGGGTTTGCCTAGTCATACCACAAAATGGTACCTGCTTCCAGCAGACATGTTCAATATCCCGATGGGTTAGTCTCTTAAACCGTTTTTCCATCAGAGGCTTCTTGTCCATAGTCACCTATTTTGATTTTATTAAAGAGTTATTTTGCATGGTGACATGGGAGGCTCGTATGAAAACATTTTTATAGGCTAGGATGGTATTGCGTTGGAAGGTGTATTCTCCTATTTGGATGTCTTTAAAGATTTTTCTGAAGAAAATAAATAAATTTGTATTGCACATTGGATCCAGATGTATAATTTTATCTGTGTTTGTCCGTAAGAGAATGAACTAAAGTTACCTTAGGGTATTGATACATCCTATTCCATAAAAAAATTCCTAGTGTGCCCATGACAGAGAGTGTTCATATACTCATATGTTACTCTTTAGAAAAGATAATCCAATGAATACTATTGAAGCCTAGTTAGGGTGAGATAGTTACTTGTAGGCTAATATAGTTTTTATCCCTTTAATCATGTTGAAATACTGGATAAGGGAAACCTCTAGACTTTAAAGAAGATTAATCATGGTTCTTTTAACAATCATAGGTAAAGATTATGTCTTCTTTGTCAACCAAAAGAAATTAAAATACTTCCTTTTAGGTAGCAACATAACTAAACGAAATTAAAAATTCTTCCTTTTAGCTAGCAACAGAACCAAAAGAAATTAAAGATACTTCCCTTTAGTTAGCAACAGAACCAAAAGAAATTATTGCTTCATAATAGCTGCCATTTGATGTTGCATTTGGCTTCTTGGTTCCAGCTTAAGTGGTTGTTGCATGGCTTCATACTTCATATTAATTGACATAAGCTTTTTAAAATATGTGTAGCATTCCTTGTCAATTAGGTGATGTGTCTTGATAGTACCGTATAAGGACAAACTTCTGGTACCAGAGTATTGTTGATGCCTACAAACTGATGTTTAGCAAGTTCTTGAAGGATCAAATAAATTATAGAAATCTACCTACAAAGATAAAATGTGAAAGTAAAAAAAAAGGAGGTAAGAATCCCTTGTTACCTTCAGCTTATTAATAAAACAAAATCCAAACCTATGTACAAAAGCTTTAAAAATAACCCAATAAATCAATGTGGATCAATAGGAAGGTCTTCTTCCTTACTGATTACTTGCATATCTAAATTATGTAGTATACGAGTCAAAAATTCTTCTCTTGATAGGGGTTTGTTGTAAATTCTCAACCAGTGACCATTCACAAGTAGTGGTGTATGTTGTTCGTCAATTGTCTTTATCCTGATTGAACCATTGGCATAGGCAGTGTCAATTTCATAGGGTCCCATCCAATGAGTAGTTAACTTACCTTTGAAGTTCTTGAATCTGCTGTCATACAACAGGGCCCAATCTCCTTGTTGAAATTTTTTCTTTTTGAGATACTTGTCATGCCATTTTGTTCTCTGCTCTTGAATGAGGGTGGTTATTTGAAGTGCTTCCTGCCTGATTTCATCCAACTCATTAAGCTACAAGATTCTTTTTTGTTGGGATTCATCCAAGTTCATGCCAACTTGTACTGCAGTCCTGTAGGTTTTGATATGAAATTCTATGGGGAGAAGTGCATGCTTCCCATACACCAACTCGTAGGGTGTATGTCCTGTTGTATTCCTCCAGGTAATTCTATAAGCCCATAAGGCTTCTAGTAATCTATCGACCCAGTCCTTGTGGTGTAGTTGTACTGTTTTGGTAAGAGTGGACTCAATAACTTTCTTGGTAGATTCTACTTGTCCATTTTCCTGTGGATGGTAGGGTGTAGATTTCCTGTGTTTAATTTGGTACTGTTCTGTGACATCTTTGATGAGATTAGAGGTAAATTGTGTTCCTTGATCAGTCACAATTTCTCAAGGTACACCAAATCTAGTAAAGATGTCATTAAAAAGGAAATCTACCACTGATTGTTCACTTGCAGCTAGTAAAGCTTTTTCTTCAACCCACTTAGTCACATAGTCAGTACATACAAGTATGTAATTTTTATTTTTAGATGCAGGGTTAATGGGCCCTACAAAATATAATGCCCATTTCTTGAAAGGTTCAATGACTACTTGGGATTGAAGTGGCATTTGGTCTTGTGAGGTAGGCTTACCCATTCGTTGGCATTCATCACAATTGGATACATAGGTTTTAGCATCTTTGAAAATATGAGGCCAATAATAACCAAATTGCAGAACTTTATAAGCAGTCCTCTTGTCTTTGAAGTGTCATCCACAAGGACCATCATGGCAGGCTTGCAAGATATCATGAATTTCATCTTCCCTTACACATCTCTTGATTACCAAATCTGGTCCTGTTTTGTAGAGACAATCATCGTGCCACATATAGTTTGCACTTAGCTGAATTACTTTCTGTTTTTCTCTAGGACACAATTTCTGAGGCATCTTCCCTGTCACAAGATAGTTAGCTACATCTGCATACCAAGGAGTGAATGTAGAAATAGAAAACAAATTTTCATCAGGGAAGTTATCTTCTACTGGTGCGTTATCTCCCAGATGAATCATTCTAGAGAAATCAGCCACAAGATTATCCTTACCAGGTCTATCAATAATGTTGATATTGAAATGTTGTAATAATAACAACCATCTTGTAAATCTAGGATTTGTTACAGGCTTGTTCATTAAAAATTTGATGGTTGACTGATCAGTGTGTACAAAATCTTGATATCCTGTAATATAGTGTCTAAATTTATTGATAGCATGGACCACAACTAGCAATTCGTTTTCTATGACCATATAATTAACTTCAGTTGGAGACAGATTTTTACTGACAAAGTAAATAGCATAAGGCATTTGATTTTCCCTTTGTCCAAGAACTTCCCCAAGAGCTATGTCTGAGGCATCGGTATAGATATGAAAAGGAAGGGACCAATTTGGTCCTCTTAATACAGGGGTAGTTGACAATTTCTGGTTTAGAATCTCAAAAGATATTTGGCATTCATCATCCCACTTGAATTCAACTTCTTTAAATAATAACTTGAATAAATGGGTAGCTAGGCTTGTAAAATTCGGAATGAATCTTCTATAGTAGCCAGCATGCCCTAAAAAGCTATGAACTTCCTTTTGTGAGAAAGGTATTCTGATTTGTGTGATAATATGAATCTTTGTCGGATCAACTCTCATTCCAGAACCAGAGATGTGATGTCCCAAAACAATACCTTCAGTGAGCAACATTTTTTACTTTTCATTACTTAGGGAAATATTAGTTTCCTTACACCTAATCAAGACTTTTTCTAGACTGGTCAAAGATTCCTTGAAGTCTTTTCCATGGACTGTAAAGTCATCCATGTAGAATTCCACGCAATCATTGGTCAAGTCAGAGAAAATGGATAAGACAACCTTTTGAAAAGTGGTCGGGGCATTGCAAAGTCCAAAAGGAAGAACCCTATAAGCATAGGTTCCCCATGACCAGGTGAAAGTGGTCTTCTCTTGGTCTTCGGGTGCTATTTTTATTTGGTTATAACCACTAAACCCATCCAGGAATGAAAAATACTTATTTCGGGACAAGGTATCCAACACTTGATCAATAATTGGTAAGGGAAAATAATCCCTATGGGTGGATTTGTTCAACTCCCTGAAGTCTACACATATTCTCCACTTACCATTTTTCTTGGGAACTATGACAAGTGGAGACACCCATTGACTATCTGAAATGGGGTATATGAGATTGGCTTGAAGGAGTTTTTGCAATTCCTCTTTTACAATATCTTTAAGGGTTGGATTCATCCTTCGTTGAGGCTGTCTAACTGGTCTGATTTGGTCATTAGTGTAGATATTATGTGTGCATCTTTCAAGGTGAATGCCTTTCATGTCTGCATAATCCCATGCAAAGGCATCAAATTGTCTTTGGAGCATTTCAATTACGTGTGTATTTTGTTCTGGTTCCAAACTAGAGTTGATATACAAAGGTTTTCCTGGGATAATCTCAACAAGTTTAGTACTTTCTTCCTTCTCTGAGGAAGTTGGTGATAAAGTATATAATTGAGTGATATCAGGGTGCCAAGTTTGTTGAAATTCAAAAATGAAAATGTGTGGCAATTCTGCAAAAGACCTCGGGTATTCAATACAATTTGTATCAGCCAAAAATAAACTTAATACTTGTTCATCCGATTGTTCTTGCATTCCTCTTACCTATTCAAGTGTTAACAGGGGTCTGATGCAATTTTCTTCTCCATAAGGGTTTTCTACCCAGACAGGTATCTCCTTTGTCGGTTGGGCAGGGGGAAAGAGGGCAAGATTTTGGCTATGTTTGCTATTGTATATAGTCATCTCACCAGACTGACAACTGATAAAGGCATCTGCTGTGGCTAGCCAAGGAAGGCCAAGAACCATAGGGTGTCATGGTTTGGAGGATGATTTAGAGTAGATGACTAGAAAGTCTATTGGATATTCCCAAGAAGCTAGAGTGACTATGACATCATGTAAACTTCCTGTACAACTAATGATTGATTTATCTGCAAACTCTATCATGGTTTGGGTTGGTCTTAACTGGTTGATTTGGGGATTTTGCATAGTGTCAAAAGGCATTACATTGATTGTTGCACCCAAATCAATGAGTATGTTTGGTAAAGAAATACCATTAATTTCAACAGTGACTACTGGGTTCCCAGGGTCATTATATTTGTATGGCATTTCAAATATAAATTCAAATAATTGTCCCACCACTTGAACAAGGGGAGGTTCCTTCTTCTTCCTTCCTGGTTTCTTAAGGCAAAGATCCCTTTTGATTTTGGCATATATGGGGATATCCTTAATGGCTTGCAACAAAGGTATTTTTATACATACATTCCGTAATTCATCCTCTATATCTTTGTGCAAGGGTGGTTCAGGTTTCTTTACTAATAGTCTTTCAGGGTAGGGTGGAAGATAAACTTGTTGAGTTACTTGTACAGATTGAGAAGTGATTGGAATAGGAGGGTAAGTCTCTTCTTCTGCAGGGGTGGTTTGAGTGGTTTCTTCCTCATAATGATTATCATTTTCTTCCTGAATTATTACTATAGGATTTGATTGATTTACAACTTTTCCTGATCGTAGTTGAATTTCATAGGTGGGAAAGGTTTGAACTTTTGTATTTTTCACAGGGTGGGTGGGTCGATTATTGGGGTTAGGGATTGGCTGGGTAGGGATTATTGTTGGTTTCAGAGGATTGTGGGAAGCTTGGTTTTGTGGTTGTTGATTGGCATTTATAGGTGCTTGCTACTGCTGGTTAGGGTTCAAGGGGGTTGTAAATTGTTGCTGTATAGGGGGTGGGAGTAAAGCTTGCATCTGTGGTGGGTTGAATCCAGGTAGTAATTGGGAAATGTTTGCAGGATACTATGGATATGTAGGGTAAGAGGGATTTCCATACACAGGCCCCCTCCAACCTTGTTTCCAAGGTTGAGTTTGGGCTTGTTGAGGTGTCCATTGTGGATAGGTCATTGGGGAAGGACCCCATTATTGTTGTTGATACTGTGCATTAGGGTCATAAAATGCATTGGGGTTTTGTTCTCTCCAAGTTCTTCTGGAAGGGTATGATTGTTCTTGTGGGACTCTTCCTCCCCTATACATGGCCTGTAGCTCAAGCAACGTTGGACACTTAGATGTAGCATGCTCTAGTGTACACAAGCCATAGATTTATATGACATTTAATGGACATTCTTTCTCACCATGCCTCTTTCAGCATCTAGGACAGAAGATTGCTAAAACAATCTCTTCTTCTTGTTTCTTTTTCAGTTTTAGGGTATCTAACAGGTTATTTATTGTGCTCAATATGTCTATTTTAAAGTTTTCTAATAAGTTTCCTAACTCAATTCTGGTGACAGTTCCTGAGCTTTGTATTGCATTTCTGCTAAAAGAATCTATTGGTGCTTTGTCTGTTTTGGCTTGTCCTCTTGAGTATCTTCTACAGTAATTTTCAATCTCTGCAAAAGGATTTTGGTGTACATATCATGAACTCAACAAATTTAAAACTTCTATGCAGTCATCTCTAATACCCTTAAAAAATATGGTTCTTACTACAGCTGGGTCTGTGGTGAATAATTTTGAATTCTGGTAGTTGTATAAGAACCTTTCTAAGTAGTCTTCGGGGCTTTCATCTTCTGTTTGATGCATTTTAAAATTTTCATTTTTAGCATTATCCTTACAATATTCTTGGTATTTCCATAAAAATGTGTCTTTCATCTGATCCCAAGAGAGGATTGTATTTTATTCTAAGATCATGAACCATCTTAAGGATGAATCTTTCATTGTAGCAGGAAAGAGCTTAAGTTTTTGAACATCGTCTAAGTAGTTATAGCTTCTATATAATATGTCAAACTCAAATAAAAATAAATCTGGGTCTTCAATTGACATACCTTTGAAAGTGGGTAGTGATGATAGTGGGATATTCTTCATGCTAATGTTTATGGAAATATCTAAGATTGGAAACCCAAAGGTCTTAGTTTTAGTGGTTTCATTTCCTTCTTCTTCTTCCATTCCACTGATAGATGGTTTAGAAAATGGATTTTGTGTGTCTTCTGAACGTTCACCAGATTCACTTTCTGCCCACCCCAATGTTGATTATTCCATTTCAGATCCTTCTTCTGGAGCCTTGTTGGCTCCCCTTGAACTTTCTCTTGGTGGAATTTTTCCTGCACTAGTGTCAGTTGGATTAGTGGGGGGGATTGTTTTTGAATCTTTAGATCTTACAAATCTACCCTTATTATCTCTATATCTATGCATAAATTGGAAATTTGATTCTTAACTGAATTGAAATCCTAATTCTATCTAGAAGGTAAGAAGGCAACCTAGCTTCGGAGAACCCCACTCTAGTGGCTACATGGCTCTTCACTCACATCTTAAACGTTTTATCCTCCTCCCTCAAGCAACGTTTAAAATCATTCAAAAACTATGCAAACAGTCTAAAAAAAATCACTTCCTACTATTTGCAACTCCCCGACAACGGCGCCAAAATGTTGTGCTACTTATATGTTTAGTATAATGCACTCATTAATTATCAATCTAGGATTCATAATCAACAGAGTTACAAGACACCAGTAAGAAAGGTAATTCTAATGTCATGAGTATAGAACTATTATAGATTAAGCATGCTAGAAATAAAACAAACTAGCAAATAAAAACACACTTTGGTTGTCTTTCACAAAGAGGCTATCCACTCCATTATGGCACATGCAAGTATGAGATGGAGTTATTTTGACAGATCAACTCTACTATCTATCCTAAAAACTAACTATGCAATAACACTTCTAAAAGGGAAATCACACATCAATCATCAAGACATAGCATGGTAGTTCAATAGTCAATATACTGAGTATGATGTGGTTCACAATGTGTTATTGTAAACTTCACTAGTTCTCCTTCAAATATGTCTGACTAGTGCTGCCAACATTTATGTCCATGAAACAAAATCAACTTCATAAAAACAGAAACATAACATATGCAAAACAAAGAAAGTAAAGATCTCCAAACAATCGTATGAACGAAATCCTAGTCTAAACTATACTGCTATCATCTGAAAGAATTAAGATTAAGCTAATCTAACATCTATACTATTGAAATCAACTACTAACACTAATCTATAAGGATGATAACCTTTGTTTGGCGGTGGGCCCTTGTCGCTTCAATAGGTCAACAAACGGATTCTACAGTAAGCTTTCTTTCAATTCACAGATTTCTCTTACTTAAATTTCAAAACATAGAATTAAACTATGCTAACAACTCAACTCACATTCATTCATAAATGGTCAAGACCTGGAAATAATTGACATCCTTCTATTAAAACTTGAACTTAGAATATGTTCTACAATATGTAACGCTGCTTCACATACTATGTTATGATAACTCTCTACTACCTCCACCATCCTTGCCATGACTATTTAAATAGTCTTAGTCATGAAACACAAGGAGGTGAAATCTTTAGCAAATCAGTCAATTATCAAATTTATATATTTGGTTAAATAATTTAAGATTTATCCTCATGACACGAAGTGTATGAGGATGAAGCAATAGGAACGCAAGCTTATCATAACCTTTCTAGAGATTTAATGATTCAACAAACATCCAACAATTATCTTTAGTACGATCTAGAGCTAAACTTGTTATATTTTGTCTCCTATATTGGTATTGGATCGTGACAGGTGAAATTTGATAAATGGTACCAAATCCAAACAATGCACAAGTGGTTGGTACCGGATCACGATAGTCTACGATCGTTGGTATCGGATCACGACAGGTGAGATTCAGTGTCGGATCTGAATGGAAGGTGTGCTTGGTACCAGATTCAGACAGTGGAAATCTAGCACATAAGTACCGGATGGCTGAGCTGGTACAGAAATTCTAGACTTATCTAGAGGTCAAAGGTTATACATGGAAAATTGAAACATTAGTACATGAAACATTTAGTCTCCTAGCTCAATAAACCACAAAAATGCATGAATTAATTATACTTTACCTTATGACCTCATCAATGGCTAATGGTAGTGTTCTTTGTCATTTATCCAAGCTTAGGTAAGACAAAAAAGTATATATGAGGAGTATAATAGGGTAGTGGGGATGTCAATTTAGAGGCTCAACACCTTTCCTTTCCTTTCCATGCATTTCCATGAATTCCCTTCCCTTTCCTTTCCTTTCCATGCCTTTCCATGCCTTCCCATTCCTTTCCTTCCCATGTCTTTCCTTATCATGCCTTGCCTTCCCATGTCTTTCCTTGTCATGTCTTCCCATGCCATGCCTTGCCTTTCCTTGCCATGAAACAAGAAGAAGAAAAAAATAACAAAAATTAAAAAAAAAATAACAAAAAATGAAACATAAAAAAGAATAACAAAAAAATAAACATAAGAAAGAATAACAAAAAAGGAAACATTGCAATGAAACAAGAATAACAAAAAAATAAACATTTTTGTGTCATTTCCATGCCTCAAAATTAATCCCTTGGAATACACCTTGACACCTTTTATTACATTTATGTGATAATTTTCATCTCTTTAGGGCTTGTTGTCTTGAATATTGTAGGGTTCTCATGTGTCATCTTGCATTTCAACATACATTTGTTATCTAAACCCTAGTTTAAAATCATGAATTTTTATCCCCTTTTCATTTAATGATTACTTGTTTTAAGGGATGTTATATTTTTCCTTGTATTTTCTTTCCTTGGCTTTCCTTTCTATTCCATGCCATGCCATGCCTTGCCTTTGCATGCCCTGTCATTCCATGTCTTTCATTTCATTTCCTTTCAATGTCATGCCTTGCCATGCCATTCCTTTCCTTGTATTGCATTTCTTTGCCTTTCCATGCCATGAAATGCCTTAGATTGCCTTGCCTTTCCTTGTCATGCCTTACTTGCCTTGTCTTTCCTTCACTTTCCAGGCCTTTCCTTAACTTTCCTTCACTTTCTATGTCTTTCCATGCCTTTCATTTCCTTGGCATTCCTTGTCTTTCCTTGCATTTCCTTGCATGTCCATGTCTTCCCATACCTTGCCTTTCCTTGGATTTCCTTGACATGACATGCCATACCATGCCTTTCCTTTACATGCATTTCCATTCCATGCCATTCCTTGCCTTGCCTTGCCTTCCCATGCCTTGCCTTGCATTTCCATGCCTTGACATGCCATGCCTTACCACGCCTTTCCTTTCCTTGCCTTGCCATGACATGCCATGCAATTCCTTGCCTTACCTTCCCATTCATTTTCTTTCCTTTCCATTCCTTCCCATGATATTCCTTTCTATGCATTTCCATGCCTTCCCATGTCTTTCCTTGCATTATGCATCTAGTGTCGAAGATACTCTAACAAATGGTTTTCCGATGGATGGAATGATAGTGGAGGGGCCCCACTAGCTGAAATTTGGTTCTATGGATCCAATGCAACTGACAGTTCATCCATCTGAGTCCTAGTTTGAGTTTTATCGTGAGTTGCAACTCACCTCCTCAAGTCATTTAGGGACATGTGGAAAATTTGGTCCAGGGGAATAAAATACAAATCGAGTTCATAACAGAGTTTTGTAAGCTCCCACAAGTATATTTGGCCCCAAGGCCCACGTGACTACACTACCCATAAACACCTGACACAATTTTCTTGAAAATCAGCATCCTATTCAAAAATTGCATTATGCCTCATTGAGAAAAACCCCAGTGCCTAAGATACTCCAGAAAATTATTTTTCGGTCGAAAGAATGACATTCGAGGGGTCCCACTAGATGAAACCTGGTGCTCCAGATACAATGCAACTGACTGTTCATCCATCCAAGTCTCGGTTTTAGTTTATCATGAGTTGTAACTTGCCTCTTCAAGCCATTAAGTATATGTGGCCAATTCAATCTGGGGGCATAAAATACAAACCGACTTGCATAACGAAGTTCTGTAAGCTCCCACAAGTATATTTTTCCAAGGCCCATGTGACTACACTACCCACAAATTCCCAACATAGTGTTCTTGAAAATCGACCTCATGTTCAGAAATTGTATTATGCCTCATTGAGAAAAACCCTTGTGTCGAGGATACTCCAAAAAATGGTTTTCTAGTGGAAAAAATGACAGCAAAGGGGAACCACTAGCTGAAATCCGGTGCTTCAGATCAAATAAAATTGATGATTCATCCATCTGAGTCTCGATTTGAGTTTTATCGCGAGTTGAAACTCGCCTCCTCAAGTCGTTTAGGGACATGTGGCCAATTTGGTCCAAGGGAATAAAACACAAACCGAGTAGCATAACAAAGTTCCCTAACCTCCCACAAGTTTGTTTGGCTAAGGGCCATGTGATTACACTACCCACAAATTCTCCACACAGTTTTCTGGAAAATCGACCTCCTCTTCAGAAATTGCACCATGCCTCATTGAGAAAAACCCTAGTGCCGAGGATACTCCAAAAAATAGGTTTTTGGTGGATGGAATGACAACGGAGTGGCCCCACTAGCTGAAACTTGGTGCTTTGGACCTAACGCAACTGACGGTTCATCCATCCGAGTCTCAGTTTGAGTTTTATCGTGAGACTTTCCAACTCGCCTCCTCAGGCCATTTACAGACATGTGGCCAATTTGGTGTCGAGGCATAAAATCCAAACCGAACAACATAAAAGAGTTACATAAGCTCCCACAAGTTTGTTTGGCCAAGGCCCATGTGACTACACTACCAACAAATTCCTAACATAGTGTTCTTGAAATTCAACCTCTTCTTCAGAAATTGCACTATGCCTCTTTTAGAAAAACCCTAGTGCCGAAGATAATCCAACAAATGGTTTTTAGGTGGAATAAATGACAGTCAATTAGCCCCACTAGCTGAAACCCAGTGCTCTGAATCCAATGCAAATAACGGTTCATCCATCTAATTCTTGGTTTGAGTTTTATCATAAGTTTAAACTCTCCTCAATCCATTTAGGGACATGTAGCCAATTTGGTCCAGTAGCATAAAATCAAAGGCAAAGCAAGGAAAGGCAAGACAATCAAAGGAAAGGCATGACAAGGTTGGGCATGGCATTGCAAGGTAAGGAAAGGTCTAGGTCTAGGTCTAGGTCTATGTCTATGTCTAGGTAAATCATATTACTTATGATAATCCATGTTTGAAAAATATATGATACCTTAGATATATGAATAAAGAGAGCCTATTTTATGACATTGAAATTCCCATGAAATTATTTTTATATAAGATATATGGGATAAAAAGTTGTAGAATTACATGCTTAATGAATCCTTTGATTTTAATTTTTACGTATTAAACTTGTTCATTTAGTACAAGAATTATGTACATATTAAACTTGTTCATTTGGTCAAGGCATGACATGGCATGACATGGCAAGTGGATGCAAGGCAAGAAATGGAAAGTGAAGGAAAGGCATGGTAAGTGAAGGCATGGCATAGCAAGGAATGGTATGGGAAGGCATGGTATGGAAAGGAATGGAATGGAAAGGCAAGGAATTGCATGGAAATTCATGGAATGGCATGGCATGGCATGGCAAGTGAAGGCATGGAATGGCATGGAAAGGCATGGGATGGCAGGGCATGGTATGGAAAGGCATGGTATGGAAATACAAGGCATGAGAAGTGAAGGAAAGGAAAGGAATGGCAAGGCATGGAAAGGAATGGCAAGGCATGGAAAGGCATGGCATGGAAAGGGATGATATGGAAAGGAATGGTATGGAAAGGAATGGAATGTAAAGGCAAGACATGGCAAGGCAAGGCATGGAAAGGCAAGGAAATGGCATGGCAATGCAAGGCATACCATACCATACCATACCATGGCAAGGCAACGAAAGGCATACCATACCATACCAGGGCAAGGCATACCATACCATACCATGGCTTGGAAAGGAAAGGAAATGCAAGACATACCATACCATATTTTTACACCTCAAAATTACTCACTTCGATAGTGTCGCAAGTGTCGTCATTACGAGTGTTGTAAGTGTCACATCTTGTCCACAAGTGTCGCATCTTAACTACAAGTGTTGCAAGTGTCACAAATAGTATACTTCCATATTCCCCATGTCGTTCCTTTAATGACATCACAAAGACAGTTAGGACACCCCAAAGACTAGTTTTGAAGAAGATAAATCACTTGACAGGGAGTACAAACCTTTTTCCATGAAAAAAACACTCAAAAACTGAATTTTGGAGAGGATTGCTCCCCTACCCACTGTCAGGGAGTGTTGGTTCTCCCTGGGCCTCTTTGGGGGAGTGCTTGAGCACCCTGTGCACCCTTTTGGGGGAGCGCTACCCTTTTTTTAGCAAATTCCGGGTTTGTTGAGGCAAATAAGGAAAGAAACCCTCAATTCCTGAAGGTATTTGAATTCGAATAGATGGTCAATGCATGATTGTAGGGGAGATCCTCAACTGAAGGAGAAGAATCCTCAACTCATCCCAAATATCTCTCAAGTGGTTGGACCTCTCCAAGGTTATATAAGGAGACCTTCTCATGGTGAAAGGTACAATGGATATTGGGAATTACATCAAACTTATGATCTCATGAGGGATATGCCATCAAAGAAATTAGTGGAGATCATTTGAGAAAAGGGGTTGGACAAGGAGAACTGGAAGAAGCTATTGCACCTTCATTCAAAGGATTGTAAGTACTTTTACTTGTTCTCATTAATAATCAATGCTTGGCCTATTTATTTCAAACTTGTGCTTGTTCCATATGAGTTTGTCTATAGTATATGGATATATGATTGAGTTAATCTCAATAGAGTAGGAAGTCCATTGTATCTTTGTTTTTCCTACAGGATCTATCAGGGAGATTAGGATCGAAGTTGAGCCAAGACTTTGCAAGGACAAACGTTGATAATAAGGTACATATATTTCTCCTTGTCTTTCATTCATTATCTTGATTAGATCTAAAAGGAAGTCAGTTTCCATGTTAAGCATTTTTTTGTCTTGGCCTTAGGAGCCTAGAGACCAAGAGGGAATCCACTTGTCCGCAGGGGGATTCACCTACAACAGAAATTGGCAACTCCATTGGGGAGGAGCTCTCATTTTTGTTTCCATTCCCAGATCTTGTTTTGGCCCTTTGCCCACTGATTTGATCTTCTCCACATTGTCTTTTTTATTCTTATATTTTTTTGATTGCCTCTTTATGTCATCAGGATCACCCTGATTGAATAAATTTCCTTTATTTTTTGAGTTTTTGGGTTTTTTTCTGAGTTTTTGGAGCAGAGCTCTCCCCTCCTGTTGTTGTCAGAGTGCTAGAACTCCCTTGTAGCCTTAAATAGAGTGATGGAATGATCTGGTGCCCCTTACACCAGAGTGCTACCCCATTTTTGTGAGAAATTCTCCGGAATTTTAATCTTCTAAAGCTATTTCTTGGTTTTGGATTTTGCTCAGGGTCCCATACTCTCAGTCCATCTTTATATTGGCCTTCAACACCCTTTTTTCTAAGGATTCATCCTCTTTTGTTTGGATTTTTTTTACATTTGTCCTTACTTTGCAATTTGTCCTTCACGATGTGGAGTCAATTTGTCATTTTCGTCTCGTTTATCTGAATGAGTGAAAACTTTGTAAGGGGTTTCAAAGATCTTTTGTACTTTTTATTTCTGATCTTTGAGTCATCTTTTCCAAGCTCTTTCACCTTCCTTTTGATTTTTTTTTGTTTCTGTTTCTTGTTTGATCATAACAAGGGTGTCTTTTTGTTTATGTGAAGTTTGCTTCCGGATTGCTTAAATCTCACAACTCTTGAAGTCCAATTAGCATAGGAAGCTTTATATCTACTGGTTATCAGTCACATATAAACATTGTAACATTGCATTGGATTCCTTATTGAGGACTATTGCATGAGGTCATTGCATCTTAGTGTTTGACAGGGAAAGGAAAATCCTTCTCCTTAACTTAATTAGACATTCATTGAAAGAAAAGATTGCTTATCATTTCTTATGCATGTTTTTGGAACTGAGTCATAATATCATCAGTATTCACTCTCATACACCTCTGAGTAAACAACATCCACTAAAATCAATGCTTAACTATAATTTCTCAGACTTTTTACATCTTTGTTAGCAAACCTACATTAGTTTAAGGTGTAGGGCTTCAGAATAGGTTGAAAGGATAACTTTCCAAAGCTATCAAACAAACTTAGCATCTTTCAATAGGGAGAGAAAATCCAATTGTCGTATAGATTTTCTGGGATCCCCCTCTCACATAGGGGTTACACACAAGGTCACATTCGGGAGAGTTACAGAGATTATCCCTCCGTGGTTCAATTGTTTGTAGTGGTCAAATCGTATATTGGGGGTCACTTGAGGGTATACCCACGATTATGTGTGGGATCCTCTCGAATTGATTTCGGACTTGTTATCCTGCCCATATGTTCAGATCGGACTATCGACTGTACCCGCCCAAGGTCTGGCTACAAGTTGGTGACCTTAGTAGCCATAATCTTAAGGGTCTCACACAAGGTGACGGTGAAGGGAAGTCTCACTGTACCTGGAACAAACATTGTTCAAACTCACTCGGGCTCCTTGGGGGGTAAATACACAATTACTACATGGAATATTGCACCAAGGCGTAAGCCCATTAAGCAGGTCGCCAACGTAACTGATCCACCCGCTCTATCCCCGCCTCTTCCTATTTTGATATCGTGACATTGGATTTCATCACCAACTAGTGGTTTCATTATGGGAAGGTTTTGTTTGATTGTTTTCTTCTCAAATTCATAGCGTGTGTTGGTTGTGTTACTTAGTGGACCTTAGGTCACGTTAGTGTTAATGGAATCCAATCCTAAGAGTACCAATGGAGGAACCCCTTCTCCTAGGGAACCTTATACCTTTCCTTATTTTGGAAACTTTGGTCCTCCATACATTGCCACACTCAGTCTTTTGGGACTCACCATCGGATTACCGGTTTGGTTGTTCCCCACCGTGGTGATATCGAATCCTCCCAATGTTTCAACTGCACCTAATATTTTAGATGTTAGTACACCACCCACACATCAACCTCACGTCGAATTTCCACCTTCTTCACCCATTAAGTCTCCTTCCATTTCTCCTTCTTTGCCTAGTGAAAGATCTAAAACAAGTAGCCAGGTTGATCAGAAGAATAAGAAACAGAAAGAGAAGAAGAAGAATATCTCGAAAAAGACCAGGGCCCCAACACCATCAGATGTTGGATCCAAACAACCAGTTACTATTAATAGTACTGAGGGTGTTGATGAGGTCAACAATATTAAAATAAAGAATCTGAAACCCAAATTCCCTTGCAGTATTTGTAAGGGTGACCAATTTCTAAGGGATTGCCCTGGTATTCCCAAGGTCTTAGAAATGTGGTCCTCCACGTCATTAACCTTTTATGTTCATGCCGGTGATACCCTGTCAACTAGTGACGTTAAGGTTGGTAAGAAGAAGACAACTGCCAAATTCCCTTGCATGTTATGCAAAGGTGATCATTATTCTCACCTTTGTCCTCGTATGGACAAGGCTTCTTCTCTTTTGGAAAAAATTCAACTTCCAAAAGGTTATCGTAATATTTCCCCCAACCCATCATTAGTTGATGGATTGGTCAATCCAGTTCCATCCTTGATCAGTCTGGTTGATCAGGTGGTAAATCTAGTTTCATCCTCGATTGAACCACAAACCCAAGTAGTTGATCCAGTTCCATCATCGATAAGCCTTACTCTTCATCAAAAGAGTGTAACCCAAGTAGTCGATCTGTTTTCATCCTCGGTTGGCCCCACTCTCCCGTTAGAGAGTGACACCAAAGAGGTCGATTTGTTTCCACCCGTCGACCCCATTCTCCCCTTGGAGAATGAAACCCAAGTGGTCGATCCAGTTCTTTCATCGGTCGATCCCACTCCTCCTTTGATGAGTGCTGAAGTGACTAATCCAACCCTTTCCTTGGTTAGTCCCACCCTTCATTTGAAGAGTGCCAAAGTGATTTCTCTGGTTACATCATCAGTCAATCCTACTCTTCCTCTGAAGAGTGCCAACATGGTCGATCCGATCCCATCATCAGTTGATCCTACTCTCCTTCTAGAGAGTAAACCCAATACTGCCCACATTTTTCTTTTTGATACAGAATCTACCGTGTTGGGGGGAATTCCTCCTTCTCCCGTGAAACCCCCTCCAAGCAATGAGGCCATCCTTTCTGATTGGGGTGTGCTAACTGGACCTTGTCTTCCCTCTCACATTCCTTTCCAGATTACAATACAGGTTTGTGGTCGGGACATTCGTCAAATGCTAATATATGAAGGTGCATCTGTTAGTATTTTGTCCTCTGTTGCTTGGCATGCTTTGGGTTGTCCTCAGCTTGCACCGGTTACACAGAATATATTAGCTTTTAACAAAAGAACTAGTCAACCTTTAGGGACCCTTCCTCAGTTTTTGGTAACTTTAGGAGAGAAAACTGTCTTTATTGATATCGTGGTAGTCCGAGACCCCTTGGATTTTTCTTTACTCCTTGGGTAGGATTATGTCTATTCTATGAAATCTATTGTGTCCACTCTTTTTTGTGTGATATCTTTCCCTCACAATGGAAGAATTGTGACTATTGATCAACTTTCATTCATCAGTCCTGACTGGATTACCTCCCTAAATGGTTCTTATATGCAGATTTCCCCTGCCACATGTTAATTATGTGGCATTGTCTCCCATGACTTAAACCTCCGATGATTTGGATATGGTAGTTGACATGGTGATCTCTTCGATAGGGATATTAGAGCCTAATATCCTTACCCCTATCACGAACTTCAACATTTGTTCCTTCCAGAGTAATTTTCTTCCATCCAGTGAAGATCTCTTGGAAGCAATGACTGAGATTTGTCCCTTGACGTGGTGTCCTTCCAGAGCATTATTCTCTTGGAAGCCATGATCAAGAAGATTCCATGAGCATAGTTTCTCTTCTCTGTAGAAAGCTCATTAAAAAATGAAACAGAGGCTACGAACACAATTTCTCTTCTTTGTGGCAAGCTCGTTAAAACATGAAACGAAATCTTTGAGCATAGTTTTCTTCTCTATAGAAAGCTCGTTAAAAAATGAAAAAATAATCTGGGGATTGAACCTAGAGCCTTCAGCATAGTTCTTTTTCCTATGTCAATCTCATTAAAAAATGAAACAGTCACCTCTTTTGAACCTTCTTTTCATCCACTCTTGTCCTTTTTCTCCGTCTAGTAGAGAAATTGGTGACAACCTCAAAGTCGGTGAATGAAATAAAGCTTGGAGGGCATGTCTCCATCCTTTGATGATCATTTTGGAGTTAAAACACCAGTTTTCGAGTTGGGGGCATACCGAGCTTAGTCTTTGTTCTTTATCGTGCTCGTAAATACATGAGAATGCATCCAAGTAAACTTTTATCTCTTTTTCGGACCTGCATGGATATACGAAAAAGGAACCCCCTAGAGTCGTATTTGAGATATTTTCAGACTCTCTAAACATGAAAAGATTATCGAGTGATCTTGCTTCCTTTCCCACTCGTTGAAAGGTTTGAAAGGGCATATTTCAAGTGATAATTTATCTCTTTTTCAGCCTCTCGAGACTAATATTTGTTAATGTTTATGCCATTATTATAGTTCTTTGCATTTCATAAGATAAGAGCATAATAAGAACAAGATCACTGAAAAATACACATCCACAATAGACACAACATTTATCTTGGGAAACCCTCTAGGGGAAGAAAACCCAGCAAAACTTCCTTATCATAAATAGCTTATCAAATGTTCAATAGATAACTCAACCAATACAGAAAATCCTCCTCCAAGAGATGCGCCACCCTTCTTCTTCTCTCACCAACTTGAAATTGCAGCTTGCCTCATAAGAGAATGAGCAAGTGAAGTGTGTGTTAGAATTGAGGCGCTAGCCTCTTATTTATATCAATCTGGCACGTGTGAAGAGTCACCATCTGGCAGGGCCGACCTCTCACACTGGGTGGGTAAATCCACCTTTAATTAAATCTGGCCCTTTCATTATAATTGTTGGGGCCGACTTCTTA
>ML817997.1:49441-61511 GCA_009831015.1 Picea engelmannii
ATTTAAATAATAAAGTGAAGTGACAAAATCAAACAAGATTATTTAAATGATAAAGTGAGGTGACAAAGTCAAGGAGGAATATTTAAATGATAAAGTAATGGAGAACTTTCTAATTATGGAAAGTGGTTAACCCTAAAAATGAGAAAAATAGGTTAAGTGACGTATAAGTGGGTTAAGTGACCTATAAATAGATTAAGTGACATAGAAATGGGCTAAGTGAACTAGAAACAAGTTAAGTGACCTAGAAATGGGTTAAGTGACCTAGAAGATGGAGAGTATAAATAAGAGGCAAGGCTCACTCATTTTACACCACACTTGAGAATATTGAATATATATAGGTAACTAAGGTAACCAAAGTATATCTGAGCCAAATTTCATAGGGAAGGTGAAGAAAAGAAGGCCGGAATTCAAGGGAGGATAAATTATTTTGATGATGCTTTCTAAAGGTATGTTATTTACAGGTCATCTCACCATTTTCACAATAACTTGTTTTATAGAATGATTCAAACAGTGAAATTCCTATGCCATTGAGGAAACATATCAAATTATATATGGTAAAACATTTATCTTGTGGGTCTTTTTATTTTTCGAGTTACACTCCGTGGAAAATAGGGTTTGTGGCTAGTCTTGAAACTAGTTTAAAATAGGTGTTTCGAGTTAAAACGTCATAACTTATTCATAACAGATCCAAATTTAGTAAGACCAAATGTGTTGGTTAGAGTACAATATTTAGTATTCTATGCAACATTTTCATATTGATTCAACAAATATTCTGTGTGGAGCACTCTCTACAAGGTCGCTCTCTAGAATAAGCCAAAATTCAACAAGGTATGCCATTTTTGCTATAACTCCTTTTCTGAGAGGTTCCAAGTAGTGAAACTTGGAGGAATTGCATAAAACACACTGAAGAACATTGTATATAATTTTCATAGATTTGTTCATTACAGGTACATAGTTATTATTATTTCAATTTAGGGTTGTTGACTAATCCAAAACTAGTCATGTGAGACTAAAGAAAAGTTTGATGAAAATGCTAGTCTCTTGTTGTTAAAGTTAAGGAACGTTTTCATGCATGTGATCATATACACTAGGTCTATTACAGAGTTACAAATCATATTTGGATGATGAAATTGATGAGGGATTTTGGTTAAGGTACATTTTGGGTACATGGTTGAGACAAGTAGTTGATGAGTTGGCACATACATGAGGTGTATAGTTGATGATGTTGGTACATCTTGATGAGTCATAGTTGATGAGTAGTTTATACATGATTGGTACATACTTGGTACATGATTGGAGACACGTGTTGGTATTATTGTTGACACATGGTTTATGGATGATGTAGCATACTTGTATTGGTATTAGAAGAACATATTGATGGTAGTGATGAATATGAGTTGTTGGGTTATTCTTGGTTGATGCAAATATTTGAGAGTTGTCTTGGTGATTTTTCTTTGTGAGTAGATCTGATTTGGTTGATAAGATTTATGAGAAAGGTTGTTGTGATAGGTTGTTTGGACAGGCTGTTGTGACATGTTATTTGTACAAGTTTGGTGCATGCTTGATGCACTTGTTCATGGTACAGGTTGAGGTACAGGTTTGGTGCATGGTTGATGCACTTGTTCAAGGTACAGGTTGGTGCATGGTTAATGCACTTGTTTATGGTACAGGTTGAGGTACAGGTTGATGCATGGTTCATGCATGGTTCAGGTTATTGGTACAGGTTTACAATAGTATATCTCACAGTGATAGTGTGACAGTGGTACCATCATTCTAATTATACGTCAGGGTGGTTGGACGGGGCAAGGAAAGGTGGTTTTATCCACCTTCTGGTTGTAGAGAGAGAACATAGGAGGTTGTATTCTCCTTCTGGTTTTAGCCATAGAATTGGGGATTTGGAGCTTCCCTTAGGTTGTAGCTTGACAAACTAGGGGATTGGAGCCTCCTTCCAGTTGCAGCTGGAAAACAAAGGAAGTTGGTTCTTCCAATGAATGTAATTCTTCAAGACATATAAGAAAAAGAATTATATGGTTTTCTCCTTCTTTCGGTTTCCACGTAAAACACTAGTGTACTTTGTATGTGTATGATTGTTCATTTTTTCATTACTTATTTACTTTGCAGTTATTGGATGATAATCCTACATTGATATAACACCTGGATTATATGGTTAAAAATGATTAAATTTGTCTATTAATGATTCACCCCCCCTCTCAGTAATCCAACAATTAGAATCAGAGTCGGTTCCTTGAGGAAACAGTTTAACCACTGGAAGGAGATCATGGATTATTATGAGATTGGAGTACCAATGTTTAATGGTCTTAATGGTTTTAAGTATGAGATGTGGAGAAGAAGGAAGGAAGTATTTTTACAAGCACAAGGACATTATATTTGGCTATCAATTGTTACAGGATATGATAGTTCAAAAAGGGAAAAGAATAATAACAAAATAGCAATGGATTTCATCTCGGAAGGATTACCTAATCTAGTAAGAGAAAAGGTTAGTAAATTTTTATTAGCCAAAGAACTTTGGGATAATTTACATGACATATATTCTTCACCCATCGCATATTTAGAAAATTCCAAAGAATATGAATATACAGAACAAGAAGAAAGATGCTCATCATGTCAGACAAATTAAGAAGAGGAAGAGTACAAAGAAGAAGAAGTTGATTACAGAGAAAAATTGATCAATGCAATTAAATATTTAAGGAAAGAAAGAGAAGACAACAAGTCATCCAATAAAGAATTGATGAAGCAAAAGGAAAGTGTTCAAGGTTCTGAAAAATATCAACAGGTCATCAAGAATTTAAGAGCTCAACTATAAGAGGCCAGAAGAATTGAAGAAACTCTAGAATATCAAAAGAAATGTTTAGAAGCCAACATAGCAGCACAAAAGGAAGAAGCAGAAAAGAGAAAAAAGATACTAATGGATCATCTCAAGGAAAGAACCAATGACTTAAACCAACTTGAGGAAGAGTTTGGTCAAGAAGAGAGAAGACTGGAAGAAGAAATAATTACATTGAAAATACAAATTGAACAAGAAAAGAGAAAAAAAGAGGTCATGAAGTCTCAGATAATGAAGAAAGAAGAAGGGGTTGAGAGTCTTGAAGAAGAAATTGTCACACTAAGATTCAAAATCATCAAGCTTGACAAGAACGTTGAAGAGACAGAAACATCCACATCAGTTGTAGAGAATGAAGAGAAGCACTCTACGTTGCTAGAAAAGAAGAATGAAGAAAATAAAAAGAGTTATGAAGAAGTACTCAAAGGAAGGAATCATGGTCAACCATAATCTAAGAAAACTATTAAAGATACATCTTCAAGAAGACCATCCATGTTCAAGCCACAAAAAATCTTCAATCATGATCATGATCTGTCAAGGCAAATATTTAGAATGACTATGCCACAAAGAAGATAATTCACTCCCAGGTATGCAAATTTATTTTATGGTCATTATTTTTATTGTAACTTTGGACATAAGGTTGCATATTGCAGGGAATATAAAAGAGATGTTTAATCAAGAAGTGCCTATGTGGTCGCATGTAACATTGAGTGTTACAAATTTCATAACTATGGATACAAAGTCAATGATTTTAGAAGCATGATCGATAATTCCATGAAAGAGAATACTTATATCAGATATAAGAAAGTACGGATAAGAAAACTTGAAGAACATGTGAACAAAGATCGGGTACCAGAGATCGCAATATTGGCAATAAAACGAGAAGAAGAAAATTCTACAGAGAAAAAGAAAGATGTCAGATACAGAAAGGTTTGGAAAATAACTAAAAGAAAGGAAGGATAGGTAAATAAGGAACAGGTTCAAGAGATTGTATTTTCAGGCATTATAGTGATAAATGGGTCAGCATTATGGACAGTTGTGCAAGTAGATTCTTGGGAAGTATGGACGAGTGCATGGATTCATATATTGGTTCAAAGAGTGGTTCATAGACAAAGAAAAATTATCATAGTGGATGATAATTACAAAGGAAATGGCTCAAAATGCTAATGGATTCCAAATCGAAAGATATTTTTTGGACACATGAAGTGCATACAACATTTCACATTCAAAACAGAGTTATGCTCAGAAACAACAATGACAAAACTCCCTACAAACTATCGAAAGGAAGCACAAACAACAACCTTTACATGAAGATATGTCAAAGAAACCAAGGAATTTTTATTTCCCAAACCAAGTATATCAAAGAAATGTTAAAGAGGTTCGGAATGGAATATTGCAAACCAATTATTACTCCCATGCAAACCATTTGCAAGTTGATAAAAGATGATGTTTCAAAGTCTACAAATCAGAGGCAATACAGGTCAATGATTGGTATCCTACTATATGTGACAACATCCAGAGAAGATGTAATGCAGGCAGTTGGATAGGTAGCATGATTTCAAGCAACATCAAAGGAATCACATGTATTAGCAGTGAAGAGGATTTACATATATCTCAAAGGAACAAAAATGTTTGGATTATGGTATCCAAAAGGAAAGGATATATCACTTATTTCCTACACAGATGTAGATTGGGCAGGTTTCATTGATGATCGGTGAAGCACCAATGGAGGAGAATTCTACTTGGGTGAGTGTTTAGTATCTTGGCTAAGAAAGAAACAATAATCAATATCCTTATCTATATCCCAGGTAAAGTATATTGCAGCAACAACATGTTTTACACAGGTTCTATGAATGAAACAAACTTTGACAGATATACAGGTTGAGTATGATGAGCCTATTCTAATTTATTGTGATAATACAAGCACCATCAGTATCTCAAAGAAACCAATAATGCACTCCAAGATGAAGCACATTCCAATCAAGCATCACTTTCTATGGGAACATGTTGCAGAGAACAACATCAAAGTTGAATATATGGGAACAAAAGAACAAGTGGCATATATCTTTACAAAACCGCTTCCACGGGAATCCCTTGAGTATCTTCACCAAAGACTAGGAGTAATTTATACTCCAAAATGAATTTTTTTGAATGCTTATCTTATATGTATTAGATGTACATGAGGAAGCACCATAAATAGGAAAAAGGGGGAGATATTTATCATATGAAAAGGTAAATGCTTGGAGAGAGAGAATAGAGGCATGTTTCCAAGGGGAGCGATTGTGACAAGGGAAGAATGAGTGATATGACTTCAGAGTGATACCCTTTTTCAAAGGGGGAGATATTATTCATATGAAGGGAGAGAGAGTAATTAGAGCCTTATAAACACAAAGAAAAATAAAAGTCACGTGGACAAGGGAAGCAACACCAAGGAGATTTCAGTCAGGCGGAGAAGCCCCAAAGGGAGATACCCTTTTCCATTGATGTCAAAGGGGGAGAGATGGAAACATTGATGAGTAGTATAAGCATGAATTTTATCATACAAAGTGTTGCCATCAATGCCAAAGGGGGAGATTGTCAGACAGTTGACTTAGGTTGATGGATACTTGGTATGGATTGTTGGTTTTCATTGATGTCAACTGTTGGAGGGTGATATTGTAGATTGATGTCAACCCTTAGTGTTTGATGTCAACCCTTGGAGAAAGTCTTCTAGCGAATTATGGTATCACAAAGGTTTGGGTAATGGACCCAAGGTTGTTTCATGTATAATGGTATGAGTTTTAATATATTTTAAGGTAAGACTATTATATATGGATAGTACATGTCATTCAATTTCAGGTGGTATGTGGAACGTCACATAACTCTTCACTGTAAGAGAGTTATGGCCATGAGAAGTTGGAGAACCCAAGTTTGGGTAATGGACCCAAGTTTGTTTGATAGATAATGGTATAATTTTTTACATATTTGAAGGAAAGACTATTCTATATGGATAGTACATGTCATGCCATTTATGATGGTATGTGGAACGTCACATAACTCCTCACGGTTTGAGATTTATGGCCTTACAAAGTTGGAGGACCCTCATATGTTGGATTGAAGCCCCAAAAGTTCAAAGAAGTCAAAGAGCTTGCAAAGAAGAAATTATTATTTAAATGATAAAGTAAAGTGACAAAGTCAAGAAGGATTATTTAAATAATAAAGTGAAGTGACAAAATCAAAGAATATTATTTAAATGATAAAGTGAGGTGACAAAGTCAAGGAGGAATATTTAAATGATAAAGTAATGCAAAACTTTCTAATTATGGAAAGTGGTTAACCCTAAAAATGAGGAAAATAGGTTAAGTGACCTATAAGTGGGTTAAGTGACCTATAAATAGGTTAAGTGACCTATAAATGGGTTAAGTGCCCTAGAAATGGGTTAAGTGGCCTAGAAGATGGAGAGTATAAATAAGAGGCAAGGCTCTCTCATTTTACATCACACTTGAGAATATTGAATATCTATAGGTGACTGAGGTAACCAAAGGATATATAAGCCAAATTTCATAGGGAAGGTGAAGAAAAGAAGGCCGGAATTCAAGGGAGGATAAATTATTTTGATGATGCTTTCTAAGGTATTTTATTTACAGGTCATATCACCATTTTCAAAATAAATTGTTTTCTAGAATGATTCAGACTGTGAAATTGTTACTCCATTGAGGAAACATATCCAAGTATTTGTGGTAAAAAATTCATCTTGTCAGTCATTGTATTTTTGGAGTTACACTCCGTGGAAAATAGGGTTTGTGGCTAGTCCTGAAACTAGTCTAAAATGCGTGTTTTGGGTAAAAACGTCATAACGTCTTCATAAAATATCCAAATTCAATAATACCAAATATGTTGGTTAGATTAAATTCTATGGTATTCTTTATAACATTTTCAGATCGATTCAACAAACATTTTATGTGGGGCATGCTCTACAAGGTCACTCTCTAGAATAAGCCATAATTCAGCAAGGTGTGCCATTTTTGCTATAACTCCTTTTATGAGAGGTTCCAAGTAGTGACACTTGGAAGAATTGCATAAAACACACTGAAGAAAATTGTGTATCATTTTCAAAGATTTTTTCATTACAGGTAGATATTTATGATTATTTCAAGTTAGGGTTGTTGACTAATCCAAAACTAGTCATGTGAGACTAAAGAAAAGTTTGATGAAAATGCTAGTCTCTTGTTGTTAAATTTAATGAACGTTTGCATGCATGTGATCATATAAACGAGGTCTATTACAGAGTTACAAATCTGATTTGGATGATGAAATTGATGAGGGCTTTTGGTTTAGGTACATTTTGTGTACATGGTTGAGACAAGTAGTTGATGAGTTGGCACATACATGAGGTGTATAGTTGATGATGTTGGTACATATTGATGAGTCATAGTTGATGAGTAGTTGATACATGATTGGTACATACTTGGTGTTAGCACTTGGTAAATTTCCTAGAGTTTGAAACAGAAGAAATCTACAAAAGTAACTTTATCCAACCACGTTTAAAGATGGGACCTAGCCCTTCCAGCTTCAGAGAGGGATCTCTCTATATGATTTAGATATGTTTCCAATTTTAGATATTAGGCTAGGTAAATAAATAGGTCGTTTTTGTTGTAAGAGCGTTTGATGAATTGGTTGAAACAGTCTACACATCCATTGGGATATGGGGTCTGTGTTTTAATAAATATGAGATACAAACCAGAAACGCGAAAGGAGACTTCTACGGGGCAAGATAATATACTCACTACATCTTTTAGTAGCTTAAATGATGGACAAAAGAAAAGATGAGAAAGATAAATTAAACTAAGAAGCAGTTAAGAATTTCTTAATTGAAAACACTAGAAGATAAACACTAAAATCTTTCGAGTCAGAAACAGGGTATCCAAGATAAATCCTACAACATTCGTTACTCTTAAAGATTAGTTTCAGAAAACAATATGATCACAAAGAAAGGATAACATTCAACTTAGAGAATAAACATCACCAGTGAATACATGCAAGAATCCTGTGAAAGTGCCTCCTTTTTATTAATGGTAGATCTCTTCAAAAATGTTACAGTCTGATAGCGTCAGGGTGTGAAGATCAACAACCCTCAATACTTCGAAAGGTGAAGTATTTATAACTCAAATTACAAGCGTTCCTGTCATAAATGATCAGGACGTGCTACTTCTATTTTTAGCCTAACTAATTTAACAAATCTCCTAAATCTCGGAACTGCTTGATGACTTGGTGAAACTACACGCTGATTTCTGCGCAGACCGTTGATGAAGCCTTTACACATCCTCGTCTGACTGGACAGGTGACTGGACCGGGACAACTCATATTGTAATCGAGAAGATCGCAGAGTTCCTCCCATCTGAGATGACTAGGCACAGTGACTTTGAGCAGTCTTCGATACACTTCGTCCATTTCTGTATACTTGGTGAATGTAGGATTGGTGAGGAATATGTATCAAATCTCGTGTTGGATACTAATGTCCCACTGAAGGGAATCCAGGAATGCTTTGCTGGTAATTCTCCCTTGTATGCCAGCAAACTTTGAACTGTCCTTAGACACCTTAGCCAATCTCTTCTTGTAGTCCGAAAGTGTCATCAGTTTATCATTAATAACCTTCAGACCAGGTATACCTTTCTTTTGGAGAGCCTCAATCTTATTGAAGAACCTTTGTACCCCCTGGTCCATGATCTAAACCTTTTCTTCCAGTTGAAGCATTAATCCTCTCTTGGTCAAAACTCTTTTGACCTCAAGGATGGTCTATGTTCTGTCTTCGATCTTCAGCTCTTCTATCTCTTCTCTGGCCTTAGAATAGAGGAACTTGATGATATCATTCGCCTGTGTTCGCATCTCCCCAAATTCTACTATGATCTTCTCAATAGCTTGTTTTCTCCTCTGGACCAACTCATTCTACTCAAACATGATTTGGATCATGGGCCATATCTCATTTATGGACTTTGAGATATATGTCCATACATTCTCTTTGACCTCATCCAAAGTCTTCCCTGCCACTGTTTGCTTTCAGAGCTGTTGTAACTCCTGCTTGAGCTATTCTGTTACCTGCTTTTCCTTGGAGAGACTGGTATGGAAGGAAGTTTTGAGTTCCTGGAGGTTCTCAACTTCCTTTTTAAGCCTGTTGATCTCTGTCTCCTGCAGGTTCATCTTTTCCATGGATTTGGCGAGGTCGGTTATCCCCTCTTGTGATGTCAATGGAGTTGTGGATAAGACTGTTGTCATTGCTGCTGTGCTTGCTCCTGAAATCAGAATGGCACTCAATGGAATGACTTCCATTGGCTTCATTTGATCCTTCTCTTTTAATAATCTCTCCATCTCAGCTTCCATTTCTTTGAGTTGTGCATTCTGCTCCATGAGCAGCTTGAGAATTTCATCCTTCTCGCCTTCTTTCTCTACTATCTCCTTCGCCTGCGAGTCCTCTGTGGGCGGGAGTTTCAGTTGTTTCCTCAAGGAGGCAATGTCTGCATTCTTCTTCTTTATCATCTCCTCTGCATATTTGAAGTTCGAAGGATCATAGTCGATCTTGAGGACCATCTCCTCCAAAGTCTTGATTCTATTGTCCTTCGCAAAGGATGATATCTTCTCCACCTTGAGTTGTGTCTGAGCATTGTTCAGTGATACCTGTAATTTTGCTGCAGAAGCGGAAGAATACGCCAACGTATGGAACACCATTTCCCCTGTCTGTTTGTGCAGATCCATTTGATCTGTTGGGTGCACATCCTTCGTCTGGAATTCGAAGGTGGCCCTCTTGTAGTCTGTGATCACCTTGGTGTCAGGTACCTGTTCCTGGAGGAAGTCCATGTGCATCCTTCCCTTTTCTGTGTCAAATGCAGACAACAACCTGTGCTACGCAGTCGACGTATGCTTCCGAAACTGAGCGTAAGTACTGTTGGTAATGGTTTGATTCTTTTTCTTAATCAGCTCGTACTTCTCGAAAATGCTCAACTTGGGCCCAGTCTTGCCCAGCTGAGTGTCCAGTGGGGAGTCTGAGGATTTCTTTGGCACTACTGGGGTGATGTCCTTATGTAGGCTTGATCCGAAAGGTGGAATGACAGACTTGACCACTGTGGTAGGTGGGGCTTCTTTCTCCCCCGTAGGGCCGGGAACTGTGGTTGTCTTGGGCCTCTTAGTGTGCAACTGAAACTCATCAGACGATACTTCTGTGATAGGCGAAGATAACTCTTGTCGAGGCCTTTTTTCCTTAGGGACCTGTGGCATGGTAGTTGGTGGCATAGTGGTCGGGGGAACCTGTTGTTCCACTTCGACCAAGGTGTCAGGCACCCAAACTGTCTGATTGGCGAATTTTTCAATCTCGAGCTTGGACACATGAACATACAGGATGTTTTTGTTCTTCACCCGCATTTCTGAGATGATCCCGCATGGATCATAGTGCCATGGGAAGCTCATAAATAACTTCATTTCTTTCAACATCATGTAGCTTCTTCCCCGACACCTCGACTGTTGCAGATGAAGGAGCCAATCTTCCCTTTGATTCGAAGCTGCTGCTTTTTCTTCAATGATACGAAATGGATATCATCTGAATTCATAATCTGCCTTATGTATTCTAAATCAAAGATTCTTACAGGCAAATATTTGGGAATCTTATACTGTGCCAACTCACAACCGTATACTCTAATCTCGGTATGGTTTTGATACAAGTATCAATCCCTGGTCTTTGTGTTGTCTGAGAGATGCAAGATTCTCTGGACTTCGTCATTTATTCGAGGCTTGGGCCTGTCGCTCAGCATGCTTACCACAGGGTGGTAGAAAAGGTCGATGAACGCCTTGAAGCTATACTCTGTGGAGTTATGCTTCAGCAAAGAGGTCCATGTTGTGACTGCCTGAGGCCTTCCATCTGCGTCCATCTTCTGCATGGAAAAACTAAATTTATCTTCTTGAAAGAAAACAAACATGTATGCAATTATAGATGAGTATCTGAACATGCCTTCCATCCCAAAATTCATGAACTGTTCGTGAATATTGTCTGCCAAGAAGGTGCTGAAATCAAACTGGGTGGTGGGCTTTTCATCAGTGGAGAAAATGGATAGAAAACCCAGAATGGGATCATCTACCCACTGGTCGGTATAGTACCCTATCAAAGCACAAAGGGAAGAAATGACCTAGTTTCCTTTAGTGGAGAACATGGACGACAGGTAAGGGGGATTTGTGGAAGGGAATTGAGCGGAGGTGGGAAGGAAAAGCTTGAATATTTGAGCTCTCTGGGGAAAAGTCATCTTCTAATACAACTCTGTAAGGATTTCCAGGTTGAAAGGAGACGCAGAGTCGGCATGGGGAATTTGCATCATCTGGTCTATGTCTTCTGGCGTGATGAGGAATAGGGTGTCTCCGAATGAGGAGATGATGGCTCTTTGTTCAGGAATATAGTGAGCTTGACATTTAAGTACAAGCTAGGGAAAATGATGGATCTGGGGAAATAGGTAAAGGGGTAAATTGGACTCCCAAAGTCCAATTTCATCGTTCTGGTCCAGGAAGACTTCCCTGAGCCATGACTAGAGGTCTAAGAAATCAAAATCGCACTTGGTATCTGCGATCAATCTATCTTTGTCGACCAGTGGGATCTTGTCCAGGTCGATAGGAGGCGGGAGAAACGGATTCTCCTCTCCTTCTACTTGTCTAGGCTTTGGCGCCATTTCTGCAACAGTACCTGCAATAAACACAAAGTTAGTGGGGTCGACTGACTGTGGGTGAGGGCGACGGAACGTAATGGAGGAGTAAGCTATGAGTTTCTCTGGTGCGACGGGTGAATAGCGAAAGTAGGGGAACTAACGGTAGTTTGATTTAAAATGGGGTCGGTTGGGCGCGGGAGACAGGTCAGCTAGATAATGGATAGGTTATCCAGTAATAAATGGACAACGGGCCACTTGGGGGTGAGATGGCAGGTGACGGTGGCTGAAAAATATGAACGGGTGATGTGGCGGCTAGGGATTGGAGGTAAAAGTCGCAATAAGGGGTTGGTCATGAGTGAAAGGGGGTAGGGGACTGACAATAGTTATGGGATGGGACATAACTCAGGAACAAGTGGAACAAGTGGAACCAGTGGAAGATGACGTCCATAAGTGACGGGGGGCTGTCAGATAGCAAATGGTGACGGGACTTCGGGACCAATAGATTTATGCCACATATGACAAGGGGCCCGCCAGAGGGAGATAACCATTTCAGACCCCCCCCCCCTCGGTT
>ML817997.1:61909-88003 GCA_009831015.1 Picea engelmannii
TAAAAGCAGAATGGTCAGGGGGGTCCGGAATTCTCTGTGCACCGTAGATCTGGGCACCGCGATTGGGACCGTCGGTATGTGCAGAGAGTATAAATGGGGAGTGGAAAAGCACATGTGCTGGGAAAACTTAGGATAGATGCATTTTATGGTTTTTTCCCCACATTTTCAAATAAACACCACCAAGGGACTTCGACCAAACTATCTTTTAAGCATTTGAAACATGGTGCAACACTTACATCAAGATGGCTTTATTGGAACGAAGCAACAGTGCCACTAACCTATGTTCTAACCTAGTTTCCTATGACAGTTAACCCAGATTAAACTGTTGGGTTAAGAAATTACTCTACCCTAGGGCTATCTGACCAATATTAGACAGTCTGGCCAGATTTATTCACTAATATAACCTAGACACTTTGTCTAAGATTAAATTGTTTAGCCAAATCATTCACTACCCTATCAACATCAAATTTAAAAAGAACTTGGCCATGCTTGAAAGGTATGGACCAAGTTACTATTATTGCATGGGGCTTTTATTGCAATTCTTTTATTCCCTCTTTTTCTTTTCTTTTCTTTTTCTTTTCTTTTTTCTTTTTCTTTTTCTTTTCTTTTTTCTTTTTCTTTTTTCTTTTCCCTTTTTTTTTTTTTTTCTCAAATTATTTGTAGAATGAAAAATCATTTGTCAACAAAAACACTAGAAACAGATAATATCCCAGTCCCCAGTTGATTCCTATAACTTATAGGGTGATAACAATGGCTCCACCTGGGGATGGTACTTGCCTTGTGAAGTGCCAAGAATCCTGGTTCCTGTCATTCTGGACATTTCTGCCTAGTATCATTCATTGGTTTTATTCTCAAGAATGGAAAAACAATGATCAACAGCTTAGGGCCTTCTCTTCGGGCTTCAACCAACTGACTAATGTTCTTCACTCAAAAAATGCAAGTGAAAAATGAAAATTAAAATGGTATGTACAATGGAGAGTGAAAACTCAAATCTTCTACTGAGGTGGCACATAATGTTTCAACATTCTGCCATTCATAGGTCCTCCTGGCAGATCTGTCCCATCAGCGTTGTTTAGCAAGAAAGCATTGTTTCCCCTGAAAGCTTGGATCATGTAGGGTCCTGTCCACAGACTGTCAAATTTTACATGCTTTCCCTTGTCTTCATTTCTGGCATCCCATCTCAACACCAAATCTCCTAGCTCAAAATCATCCTCCTTGGTTCATTTGTCAAAGATCTTCTTGATGTTTTCTTGGATGACCTGTGTTTTGTTGAAAACGTCCTCCCTAGACTATTGCAAATGGATCATCTGGTTGATCCTTCTATGTGAGTCATCTAGCTCAGCTTGTACCTCTTGAAGCAAATTCATGACAGGGACTCCTAAAGAAGTGGGGAAAACTGCCTCTGTACCATAGACCAACTGGTATGGTGACATACCAATCGACCTTTTGGTGGTCAGTCTGTCAGCCCATAATGCAAACACCAACTTGTTGTGCCACGATTTCTTGTTTTCCTGTAATGTTTTCTTGATGATATTAACCAAAGTTTTGTTTGAAGATTCCACCAACCCATTCCCTTGAGGGTAGTAGGCTGTGGAATGCCCCAAACCAATGTGATATTGGTTGCAGAAATCTATGAGTTTATTTGACCGAAAGGTAGCTGCATTGTCAGTTCTTTCTAGGACATCCAAAGCTAGACAAAATATTATTTTCAAGGAATTTGATAATAACAGAGTCAGTGGCTTGCTTGCTTGGTACTGCCTCGATCCATTTGGTAAAATAATCGGTGGCAGTGAGAATCCACTTGTGCTGGCCTGACGACGGGGGGTGTATTTCTCCAATGAAATTGAGTCCCTATTGCTGGAAAGGGGCCTCAACTGAGATCGGTTTCAGAGGTAGAGGGAGAAGTTTTCTTTTACCTTCAAATAGCTGACATTGATGACATGTAGCCACTTTATGATGTACATCAGCGAACAGGGTGGGCCAATAGAATCCATCTCTAAGTATTTTGTTGGTTGTGACCTTCTAGTTCAGATGGCCACCACATTCTCCTGCATGAAATTCTTGTAACACTTTATCAACTTCATCTTTCAATAAACAATTTAACAAAATGCCTCCAGGATCTTTCCAATACAAATTGCCTTCTAGAATACAGAATTTTAAGGCTTTCAACTTCAAAAATCTAGCTTTAGTCTTAGTCAAACCAGGGGGAGCTTGTAGATTTTGCAAAACGAATATAAGGTCTGCATACCATGGAGAGTTGAGAAATACCTCTCTCACGTTTGGAGTCACCATCTCGCCCTATTTATCTACCACATCTAGAAAATTAATGTCAAGAGCATGGAAGTTAGATTCAACCATTAATTTAGCAAGGCCTTGACCCTTGATTAGTTTCGTGGGCTTGATCTCCATATCGTATTCTAGAATGACAACAATCCATTTTCCCCTTCTTCCATACGGATTGTCCTGTGTCAAGATGTCTTTTACTACCGCATTCAGAACATATGCTATGGTGTGGGAATGAAGAATGTAGACTCTGAAGCCTTTTATGGCTTATACCAAAGCAAAAGCTTATTTCTCCATTATCTTGTAATTCAGAGCAGCGTCTCTTAATGCTTTGCTAAAGAAATCTATGGGTTGTTCATACCCTTCGCTGTTCTTTTGCAGTAACACCACTGCTATAGTATGTTCGGAAGCGAAATAAAAGAGAGAGAAATGCTTAGTAAAATCTGGACTGATCAATACAGGGGCTTCTGTGAGTGCTCGTTTGACTTGTTCGAAAGACTATCTGGACTCAGAGTCCCATTTTATTTTTACGTCTTTTTTAAGCATGTTTGTAATGTTTCTAAGGAGCTTGGCCAGATTGGCAATGAATCTTCATAGAAAGTTAATTCTCCCGATAAAAGACTATAGTCCTTTGAGGTTTCTTGGATGTTCTAACTTTTGTATGGCCTCGATTTTTCTAGGGTCTATTTTGATTCCATCTTTAGAGATGATGTGTCCTAGCAGTTTGCCTTCTTCTAACCCGAAAAGGCTCTTCTTAGGATTTAAAGAAATCCCAAACCTTCTACATTTCTCGAAAACTCGTCTGAGGTGTCTTAGGTGTTCGTCATCAGATCGGGAAAACACAGTCACATCATCTAAATAGACGACAATAAACTTACCCGATTCTTCCACGCAGGCGATATCCATAGCCCTCTAGAATTGGCTCCCACATTCATCAGACTAAAAGGCATTTTCACATACATGAAATTGCCCCATGGTGTGGTGAAAGCGGTTTTGTCTTGGTCATCTGGGTGAACTAAGACCTAATTGTAACCCGAGAAACCGTCCAGCAGAGAAATTCGACTGGACCCGACCACCCTTTGCAGGATGTGGTCCATTTTTGGCAAGGGGTAATTATCCTTCAGGGAGACTTTATTTAGATTTCAGAAATCTATGCAGAGTCTGATTTCACCGATTTTCTTACGTGTAGGGACCAAATTAGAGACCCACTTGGAAAAACGCAACGGAACTATGATCTTGGCATCATACATTTTCTTGATTTCCTTTTCTATCAGAGGGAGCAACTTGGGATTTATCCTCCTAAGTTTCTTCCTAAACGGTTTTTGGTCTTCTTTTATTGGAATCCTGTGTTGTATGATGCTGGTATCATAGGATTTCAAATCTTCATAGCCCCAAGCAAATACATCCAAATATTCTTTGAACAACTCGATGTATTTGAGTTTTTTCTCTGGGGGTAATGATTTAGACAGTTTGACTATCCTAGGTTTCTCTTCAGTCCCTATATTATAGTCTTCTACTTCTTGTCCATGGGCTTCGATTTTCGGCTTTTTGGCTACGTCGTTAAAGTCAAACAAGTCCTCTAAAGGAACTAGACCTCTAGGCAAGACATTGCTCTTTAACTGTAAAACATCAGCATCCATTTCGTCATCGCCTAATTCTCCTGAATCTACGGTATTTACACTATCAATTTCAAAATCAGAACTATTTACATTTTCATCTTCGTTCTCTAAATCTATATTTGTACATTCAAAATCGTTTTTACACTGCAGAAATTCTTCGATTTGATCATCATTACCAAACACTCCATTTCATCTGCTCCTTCTCTTTTAATAATCTCTCCATCTCAGCTTCCATTTCTTTGAGCTGTGCGTTCTGCTCCATGAGCATCTTGAGCATTTCATCCTTCTTGCCTTCTTTCTCTACTATCTCCTTTGCCTGCGAGTCCTATGTGGGCGGGAGTTCAGTTGTTTCCTCAAGGAGGCGATGTCTGCATTCTTCTTCTTTATCATCTCCTATGCAGCTTTGACGTTCGAAGGATCATAGCCGATCTTAAGGACCAGCTCCTCCAAAGTCTTGATTCTATTGTCCTTCGCAAAGGACGATATCTTCTCCAGCTTGAGTTGTGTCTGAGCATTGTTCAGTGATACTTTAATTTTGCTGCAGAAGAGGAAGCATGCGCCGATGTATGGAACACCATTTCCCCTATCTGTTTGTGCAGATCCATCTGATCTGTTGGGTGCAAGTCCTTTGTCTGGAATTCCAGGGTGGCCCTCTTATAGTCTGTGATCACCTTGGGGTCGGGTACCTGCACCTGGAGGAAGGCCATGTGCATCCTTCCCTTTTCTGTGTCAAATACAGACATCAGCCTGTGCTGCGTAGTCGACATCTGCTTCTGAAACTGAGCGTAAGTACTGCTGGTAAGGGTCTGATTCTTTTTCTTAATCAGCTCGTACTTCTTGAAAATGCTCAACTTGGGCCCAATCTTTCCCGGGTGAGTGTCCAGTGGGGAGTCTGAGGATTTATTTGGAACTGCTGGGGTGATGTCCTTATGTAGGCTTGAGCTAAAAGATGGAATGACAAACTTGACCACTGTGGTAGATGGGGCTTCTTTCTCCCCCTTAGGGCCGGGAACTGTGGTTGTCTTGGGCCTCTTAGTGTGCAACTGAAACTCTTCGGAAGATACCTCCGTGACAGGCGGAGATAACTCTTGTCGAGGCATTTTTTCCTTAGGGACCTGTGGTGTGGTAGTTGGTGGCATAGTGGTCGGAGGAACCTGCTGTTCCACTTCGACTAAGGTGTTAGGCACCCAAATTGTCTGATTGGCGAATTTTTCAATCTCGGGCTTGGACACATGAACATACGGGATGTTTTTGTTCTTCACCCTTATTTATGAGATGATCCCGCATGGATCATAGTGCCATGGGAAGCTCATAAAGAACTTTATTTCTTTCAACATCCTGTCAGCTTCTTCCCCGGTGCCCCGACTGTTGCAGATGAAGGAGCCAATCTGCCCTTTGATTCGAAACTGTTGCTTTTTCTTTAATGAAACGAAATGGATATCATCTGAATTCATAATCTGCCTTATGTATTCTAAAGAAAAGATTCTTACAGGAAAATATTTGGGCAACTTATACAACGCCAACTCGCAACTGTATACTCTGATCTCGGTATGGTTTTGATACAAGTACCAATCCCCGGTATTTGTGTTGTCCGAGAGATGCAAGATTCTCTGGACTTCGTCATTTATTCGAGGCTCGGGCCTGCCGCTCAGCATGCTTACCACAGTGTGGTAGAAAAGGTCAATGAATGCCTTGAAGCTATACTCTATGGAGTTATGATTCAGCAAAGAGGTCCATGTTGTGACTGCCTGAGGCCTTCCATCTGCGTCCATCTTCTGCATGGAAAAACTGAATTTATCTGCTTGAAAGAAAACAAACATGTATGCCAATATAGACGAGTATTTGAACATGCCTTCCATGCCAAAATTCACGAACTGTTCATGAATATTGTCTGCCAAGAAGGTGTTGAAATCAAACTAGGTGGTGGGCTTTTCATCAGTGGAGAAAATGGATAGAAAACCCAAAATGGGCTCATCTACCCACTGGTCAGAATAGTACCCTAGAAAAGCACAAAGGGAAGAAATGACCTAGTTTCCCTTAGTGGAGAACATGGACGATGGGTAAGGGTGATTTGTGGAAGGGAATTGAGCGGAGGTGGGAAGGAAAAGCTCGAATATTTGAGCTCTCTGGGGAAAATTCATCTTCTGGTACAACTCTGTAAGGATTTCCAGGTTGAAAGGAGACGCAGAGTCGGCACGGGGAATTTGCATCATCTGGTCTATGTCTTCTGGCGTGATGAGGAATAGGGTGTCTCCGGATGAGGAGATGACAACTCTTTGTTCAGGAATATAGTGAGCTTGACATTTAAGCGAGAACTCGGGAAAATGGTGGATCTGGGGAAAGAGGTAAAGGGGTAAATTGGACTCCCAGAGTCCAATTTCATCGCTCTGGTTCAGGAAAACTTCCCCGATCCATGACTGGAGGTCTGAGAAATCGAAATCACACTTGGTATCTATGATCAATCTGTCTTTTTTGACCAGTGGGATCTTGTCCAGGTCGACAGGAGGCAGGAGAAATAGATTCTCCTCTCCTTTTGCGTGTCTGGGCTTTGGCGCCATTTCTGCAACAGTAGCTGCAATAAACACAAAGTTAGTGGGGTTGACTGACTATGGGTGAGGGCGACGGAATGTAACATAGTAGTAAGCTATGATTTTCTCTAGTGCGACGGGTGAATAGAGAAAGTAGGGGAACTAATGGTAGTTTTATTTAAAATGGGGTCGGTTGGGCGCAGGAGATAGGTCAGCTGGATAACAGATAGGTTATCCAGTAATAAATGGACAATGGGACACTTGGGGGTGAGATGGTAGGTGACGGTGGCTGAAAAATACGAACAGGTGATGTGGTGGCTAGGGATTGGAGGTAAAAGTCGCAATAAGGGGCTGGTCATGAGTGAAAGGGGGTAGGGGACTGATAGTAGTTATGGGATGGGACATAACTCGAGAACAAGTGGAACCAGTGGAAGATGACGTCCATAAGTGATTGGGGGCTATCAGATAGAAGATGGTGACGGGACTTCGGGACCAATAGATTTATGCCACATATGACAAGGGGCCCGCCAGAGGGAGATAATCATTCCGGACCCCCCCCCCCTTGGTTAAAAGCAGATCATTCGAGGGGGTCCGAAATCCATTGTGGGCCATTGATCTACCCGTCTATTTCTGAGCCGTAGATCCAAGCGCGCTATTTATCACTCATTCCGGAACCCCCCCCCCCTCCATTAAAGGCAGAACGGACGGGGGGGTCCGTAATCCAATCTGGACCGTTGATTTAAGCGCTCGTCCCTGGGCCGTCCAGATGTGTGCAAGTCTTATTACCGATTCCAGACCCCCCCCCAGTTAAAAGCAGAACGGTCGGGGGGGTCCGGAATGCTCTGTGCACCGTAGATCTGGGTGTCGCGATCGGGACCGTCGGTATGTGCGGAGAGTATAAATGGGGAGTGGAAAAGCACATGCTCTGGGAAAACTTAGGATAGATGCATTTTATGGTTTTTTCCCCACATTTTCAAATAAACACCACCAAGGGACTTCGACCAAACTATCTTTTAAGCATTTGAAACATGATGCAACACTTACATCAAGCTGTCTTTATTGGAACGAAGCAACAGTGCCACTAACCTATGTTCTAACCTAGTTTCCTATGACAGTTAACCCAGATTAAATTGTTGGGTTAAGAAATTACTCTACCCTAGGGCTATATGACCAGGATTAGACAGTCTGGCCAGATTTATTCACTAATCTAACCTAGACACTTTGGCTAAAATTAAACTGTTTAGCCAAATCATTCACTACCCTATCAACATAAAATTTAAAAAGAACTTGGCCATGCTTGAAAGGTATGGACCAAGTTACTATTATTGCATGGGGCTTTTATTGCAATTCTATTATGCNTTCTTTTCCCTTTTTTTTTTTTCTCAAATTATTTGCAAAATGAAAAATCATTTGTCAACAAAAACACTAGAAACAGATAATATCCCAGTCACCAGTTGATTCCTATAACTTATAGGGTGATAACACTTGGTACATGATTGGAGTCACTTGTTAGTATTATTGTTGACACATGGTTTATGGATGATGTAGCATACTTGTATTGGTATTAGAAGCACATATTGATCTTAGTGATGATTATGAGTTTTTGTGTTATGCTTGGTTGATGCACATATTTGAGAGTTGTCCTGGTGATTGATCTTGGTGAGTAGATATGATTTTTTTGATAAGATTGATGAGCTAGATTGTTGTTATAGGTTGTTTGGATAGCTTGTTGTGACATGTTATTTGCAGAGGTTTGGTGCATGGTTGATGCACTTGTTCATTGTACAGCTTGATGTACAGGTTTGGTGCATGGTTGATTCACTTGTTCAAGGTACATGTTGAGTTACAGGTTGGTGCATGGTTAATGCACTTGTTTATGGTACAGGTTGATTATAGGTTGAGGTACAGGTTGATGCATGGTTTAGGTTATTGGTACAGGTTTACAACAGTATATCTCACAACGATAGTGTGATATTGGTTCCATAATTATACTTATACATCAGGGTGGTTGGACAGGGCAAGGACAGGTGGTTGTAGCCACCTTCTAGTTGTAGCCAAAGAACATAGGGGGTTGTAGCCTCCTTCTGGTTGTAGCCAGAGAATTGGGGAGTTGGATCTTCCCTCAGGTTGTAGCCTAATAAAATAGGGGGTTGGAGCCTCATTCCAGTTGCATATGGAAAACAAAAGAAGTTGGTGCTTCCAATGAATGTAATTCTTCAAGACATATAAGAAAAAAAATATGTGGTTTTCTCCCACTTTGGGTTTCCACATAAAACACTAGTGTATTGTGTATGTGTATGATTGTTCATTTGTTCATTTCTTATTTACTCTGCAGTTATTGGATGATAATGCTACATTGATATAACACTTGGATTATATGGTTAAAAAGGATTAAATTTATCTATTATTGATTCACCCCCNTTTGGAGCTCTACAGTGTTTCTTCAGATGTTCTTTCTTCCCACAATTCTATCTTTCTACCTTTCATGGTCTAGATTTGGATCTTCCCTTCCTAGAATTCTCACAGTTCCCTGATCCCTTTCCTCTATCCTTTTGTCTTCCCCTGTTCTCCATGTTTAACGCATTACCTGATGTCTCAACTATTATTTTCCATCACATTTCCTCACTAATGATAACACCAACAACATCTTTAAATTTTAAAGTGTTTGAACCAAAGACAGAGTTACTTACAGCCATGACCAAGTCGTTCCATCTTTCTGGAAATGAGCACAAGATTAGAAAATCCCTCACCTAATCATCAAAGTCCACTTTTACAGAACTTAGTTGATTAGTAAATGTATTAAATTCATTTAAATGATCTGCAATAGACCCACCTTCTGACATATTCATATTAAATAATCTCTTCATTAGAAATACCTTATTGGACTCTGAGGGGTTTTCATACAGTTTAGGAAATGAATCCATCATCTGCTTCACTGTATTTTCTTTCGAAATATTGAAAGCCATCGACGCCTCCAAGCTCAAACATTTCGTTCCTAGTGCCTTTCTGTCAAGAACCTTCCAATATTTGTCCTTCATGGTCACGAAATTCTTTTCTATTCCACCCAATGGTAGGAATATATCCTTCCAATGTAAATAATCTTCCATCTTTATCTTCCATAACTAGTAGTTTTGGTTGTTAAATTTCTCAACCCTAAACTTTTCATATTCTGCCATTGCTCCCACTCAAATTAGGAACCCTCTTTTCCCACGAGTTACCTTTTTCTCTGATACCAGTTGTTAGAAAAACATGATTGCAGATCAATAAAATAAAACAAATGCGGAAATAAAACATAGAAGATACATAATACAATAGAGACACATATATACATGGTCAACTCAGTGTGGGCTACGTCCACCGTAGAATTTTCCAAGTCCTTCCTTTATTATTATCCAGCAAATGAAGGGATACAACCTACAACACACCTACTATAACTTTCTCTTCTTACTCTTATAGTCTCCTCTCTCAGAATACAATATTCGCAATGATACATATCCGCAATACATTTCCCTCGCAAAAGAGGGTTTCCTTCTAGCATAGAAAAACCTAACATGACTTCTACCATCAGGTCTGCGGCCTTATAATGAATGGTCCAAATTTACAACGAAATTACAATATTCATTTACAAGGAAATTTTACTTTCAAGGGCCCGCTTGCCCCCAGACCCCGCGGAGGGGGTGACCCCCCTTTGCACTCCCCTGTGTGGAGGAGTGTACATTCTTTCGGGGTGTAAACTCTTCATGGGGTATAAACATGGTTGAAAACAAAGAACTCTGAATGAGGAAGATAATCGGTATCTACAACCAACATAATATTATATTATGGTTTCCATCGCTAGGGTTTGAAGAGCGTGAATTATAACAACCCCTGAAAAGATATTGGTAGGTGGATGTAATTCATATTATAAATATATATGAAGTGTTTGGGTTGTCCAAATGTTCTATACTTACATAACTTAATTTTATCTTATGTCATATTCATAATTGAGTAATTATAGTATTAGTTATGGAGGTTAATTTGACATAACATTGAGTTGATATTGTTAAGTGATTTACAATTATGTAGAAAATAAACGAGAAAATATATTTATATACTAAATTATTGTAATACTCCATTTTTTTAGGTCACAATATTTTCAAGTGACAATTATTTGAGTGTGCATTGTCATTAGATTTAGATGGAGATAATTAGAGAGGTATTCCATGAATTGTTGGTTTTCAGTTAGAATATGGATATCCACAAACATTCATGCAAATAATTCAAAAGGAATGATCTATCGATGATGTAGAGATACATGGTTGATTAAAAAACAATGTTATTTGAGAACCCTTAATTTCTTATGGATTTGGCACTTAGTAATATTTTCCACCATAATATATTCCTTAATGTGTAGTTCAAGTATTTATAATCACTTTAGAAAAAAATAAAGGGAGTAATACAAATAAAATTCATACACTTTGAAATTCATAAAGAACGTGCCATGAAATGTGTGTGTGTGTGTGTGTGTATTCAACATCATCTAAATTGTTCAATTTTTACAAAATGGCAACTCGTACCCAATATACAAAGTGACAACAAGTGTCCTAACATAAAAAAAACATCCATATGGTGGCCTAGATACAAAATGGTAGTACTTGGTCAATAATTGACCACTGCCACCTCCTCCACCCTCTGGAGAATCCTAGAAATCAATCTTTCATCTCTTTCCTGAGTAATCACCTAGAGAGGTTCTAGGATTGGGCATGCTTCAACGCTATGGAGACTACACAAAGAATAAAAATTGTTATAAGTTTTTTTCCTCAATGAATTAATAAACATACAAAATGATACTTTTTAATTTAACCTAAGACAACTCGCTGCATATGCTACTATCAATCATGAGGGTGTTACCCTCCTTCGCGACCCCAATATCTCTGTGATGCCACCCTACATCAGTTACAAGGATCAATTCAATTAAAAAAATATGCATAAAATCAAATTCATGAAACATAAAAAAAAATCATCAATGGTGTATCTCATCGTGAATATCTTAGGCCTCGATGGAGATTCACTGGAAGATGGAGCAATAGGTTGTACAACCTGCTCTGAGACAACCTCTACTATGGTAGTCTCGGTCAATGGGAATGGTGGAAATGATGAGGGTGGGTCATTATGGACCTCCACAATATGTAAAAGTGATTGCAACTCCCTAGGCCTGGAGAAAGGTAACCTAGAAGAAACACAAAGGTGCTCAGGGAGTGCAATAGTACTATGTCTAGAAAAAATATCTACAACCTCCATACATATTAATAAAATTGAATTATTAGTACCAACTAATAAAATTTAGAAAACACAAACACAAAAAATTTGAGAATTATACGCTATTTAACTCTACACAGGATACCTGTGATGTAGGTGAATTGTCCATTCTATATGCACATTCCCCGACATTTCCTAGTCCCAAAGCTTGTAGATACACAAGAACATTACAAATTTGAGGATGCCATAAAATAAATAAATAAATATGGTGAATTTATCATATGTGACACATAGTTGTGTGTAGGGTGAACCTAATCAACATTCTTCCTCTACTGCCACATCAGAGGTGGGGCTAGGCATTGATGCATTAATCAATGTAGAGGGTATCCTTCTAGTATGTAACAACTGCAAAACAACATACAATAAAATATCAATATAAATACACATAATACAAAATAAATATATAACGATAAACAACATAAATATGGTCACGATACTAGCCTCCTCCATGAAGCTATGCTTTCCAATGGGCTCTATAGGCCCATATCATGTCTTCCCACATATCGAGCATCTGTGAGGTTTACATGGATCACTGCCATGTCCATATTCCCTATCCTCACTGTAATTTGTCGTGCATGTTGAACCTATGACCCCTCTATCAATGTCACTTGTTGGCACCTCCGAAAACTTAAGCTACATCTTGCAATCTATCTACAACAGGAGGATGTTGGGTGGGGGGGTTAGGCCTTCTCTTGGGGGGAAGAGTAGCTAACATGGGGTCGCAACTAGAATTCTCTTATTCTTGCGTGGACCCTAGACCCACCCATTGGATGTCTCCAATGTTAAAGTAGTTGACATGCTTACCCAAAATAAACTCAACCCATGATCTTATTAGAAAATATAAGGGCATATCCTTTTTATTACAAGGAGGTTTATCAAAATCCGTATACAACCTATACATCCAATTTTTACTAATATGGGGATGGATGCACCGGTCAATGGAGATGTGTTTCTTGTTCAATAGTAGCTCTTTTCCAGTTCTAGGATCCCTAAAAATAGACAATATTTGTGGTTTTCAAATGCCCATATCGTTGACTTGGTTTATGTCCAAACCAGTGTTGTAGTATTCATACATTATTTCCCTATAATTAGAAATAGAGGTTGATTTCCCTTGGTAACTTGCAATGGACTTCACAATGATGTCTAAAGAAGTGGCAAGGGAGACTCTACTAGGCTCTCTAGTGTCCCTTAAGTTTTCCTCAAGGGTTTTTAATATATCCAACCCCTCATCAATTTCAGTGTTTACATTGGGTGGTTGTGATGGGTTGGGGTTTTGATCTTCTTGGTTTTCTTCTAAGCAATTTTCATTGTCTTTGGGTTCCATTGTTTTTATATATGCTGAAATTTAAAATCTATGGAATCTAAATTAGGTTGGTTTTTTAAGTTAGATTCTTGGAAGTAAAAGACTAAATTGGAAATGAATAAATTGTGTTAAAAATAATATAAATCAAACATACATGGACACAGTGGAAATATCCTTCCTCTATAGATCCTCTCTATCTCCTCTATTCACTCAATGAGAGTAGAAATGAGAGCACAGATTGTGCACAATGACAATAAATTGTGCTCGCGGCCTCTTAAAAATTTTTATCAGTAGGAATACATGCTCATTCTGAAGACATCACATGCATTATTTTCAAAAAACCTGTGTGAAAAGACTCATGGAGGTTTGATCACCTCCAAACCTAAAGGTTTAGGAAAATTTGTGCATTCCTAAGAATGCACACACATTCTTGCGAGTGTGCATTCCTTCTGCATGGATTGCAACTTTTTTGGACATGAACTTATTACACTCACTCTGTCACAATGTGATGTACGGAACCCAATGTCACAATTTAACAAACAAATCCCAACATTGCAATGAGATGACCATTTCCCAACATCGCAATGTGATGAATATAACCATATTGTCGCAATGGGATGAACATAGTAGCATCACATTCTGACAAACATAGTAACATCGCAATTTGACAAATATAGTCTTGTCATCCTAATGTGATGAATTTAGCCTCAGCGTCGCAATGTGACGAACATAGCCATATTGTCACAGTTTGATGAACATAGCCTCATCGTTGCAATGTGTTGAACATAGTCTCATCACCACAATGTGATACAAATATACTAAGGTCATAATGTGAGAAATATTTCCACATGTCGCAATGTGACAAAATAACCTATTGTTGCAATGTGATATATGTAGCACAATGTGGCATTGTGACAAACATAGCCCAACATTGCAACGAGATTACCATTTTCGAACATCGTAATGTGATGAACATTTCCATATTGTCGCAATGTGATGAACATAGTAGCATCACATTCTAAAAACCATAGTAATGTCACAATGTGATGAACATATCCCTATTGTCACAATGTGACAAACGTAGCCCTGTCATTGCAATGTGATGAACATAGCCATATCTCCGCAGTGTGACGAACATAGCCTTATCATTGCAATGTGATGAACATAGTCTCATCACTGTAATGTGATGAACATAGTCTCTCACTACAATGTGATACAAATATCCTAACATCATAATGTGAGAAATATTTTTGCATGTCGTAATGTGATGAACATAACCAATTGTCACATTTTGATGTATTCAACCCAATGTCATTACGTGACAAACATATCCTAACATCACAATGAGATGACCATTTCCCAACATTGCAATGTGATGAACATAGTATCATCTCACTCTAACAAACATAATACATTAATAATGTAATGTATTAATTAATTAATACATTATTAATTAATAATATTAAATGCATTATTAATAATAAATACATTATTAAAGTAGGCTACATTAATTATACATTATGAAAGTATTAATACATTAATAGATTAATTGAAAACAACTATGGTTGAGAATGGTTCGCAATGAGCACAATTTCTTATGGTTGACCATGAACATGGTTAGCTTTGGTGGACCCTTCCTGACTTTAATACTTTAATATATTAATTTATAATATTTTAGGATTTTAATCTATAATATATTAGTATTTTTATCATTATAACATTCCTCCTAGGTGCATCTTAGTTGTGTGCAAACTTTCCTCCCTATGTGCACTTTCCCTATACTTATGATTTTCTCCCAAAATGTATCAAAACTACATTTCCAACTGATCCAGGATATTTTTCTCAGGTAAATTATTAAAGAATTGTATTAAATGAGCATAAAAAAAAGTACCACATAAAGAAGGAAAAACTCAGAAGGAAAGAGACGTAAAGCATGAAATATGAAAAAAAAAACTTGATAACGGAGTTCGTCTCTGGTGGACTACGTCTTCGGGTCCTGCTCTCAAATTGGTAGGTCTTTTTATTAACTCCAAAAAAGAATTGGGCAAAATACATAAGTATACCTCATTCTGGAGTAAATCTACAGAAGATTTTCTCATATCAGTAAACTAACATCACGATGCATTCACGACGTCGAATTACCTAAAAATGATTGTCTCCATGCCCTGATCAGAGTCTGTCACTTTCAGTGCCAAGAGACACACATGTGTTGGTTTTTGTTCCCTTCCTTTGCAATAAATGACTAGTAAAATCTTGAAATGCATGCCAAAATCTGTACTAAAATTCGTATGGGCACACTCTTGGTTCTCATTCGTTGTATACACTAGCAGAAAGCACCCTTTTATACAAAAACTTGGGTGGTTATGTAATAATGTGATGGTTTGGTATGGTGGTTATAGGGATATTTTAAGGCACTTAGTTGGAGAAGGTATCATGATAGAATCCCATGGGCCTCCCCTTTTTAACATATTGTTGCAACTAGATTTGGTGCGCTCTGCTAATTTGGGCAGACAGTTGCTAAACTAGTGGGCAGTAAGGTTTCGCGAAATATTCCATATGTGACGAGAGTTTGAAATGAAATCATGTGGTTTAACATGTAACCAAGGGCTGGGCTTAAGGCCTAACCCTTTTCTTCTACCCATACGAAATATTTAAACTTAAATAAAATTGGTGTCATATTACAAAAAAGAACTATATCATGGCATATTGGCTAGTGCGAAGGTTGTAAGTCCTTTGGGATAAGAGGTTAGGAGTTCGACTCTTGGGTAGTCCTATAATTTTACCACTTTCCAACTAGACTGGAGGGGTGCCACGTGGCATACCATGACTGGGTTGTGTGGCACCATAACATTTTCCCACGAAAATGGCACTTTTCACAAATTAATTTTCCCAGGTGTCTTCCAGCAAACCTATACAACCTTGCCACGCCATCCCATTCCAACTCAACACTCTTCCATGTTAGTTGTATGGATGTTCAACATGTCACCATTGTAGTGGTGACATGTGTCACCTTGACCTTTGACTTTTTGACCAAGTTTGACATGAACTTTGAATGCTTATATATTTCAATATGTAACTCTGTTTGACGATTCGTTTGTGTCGTTAGAAATCTTGCAACCTCTCTTCGTGACCATGCCATTTTAATTATGTTTTGGGAACTTTGATGTTTTTCCCTTTCTCTATCTGTTGAAGCCATTCTGAGCATCTTGAGTTTCCTCTATGAGTTTTGAGTTGTTCTTATCCTTCTCGGGATCCATTTTGGATCACCCCTTCCCATTGAGAGATTTTTGGACCACCAAAAGATTTCATCAATCAACTAGTAAGTGAGGGAATATTCCCCTCACTTTGTCCTTCTCCATCCACTTTTCCTTGCTTGGATGTGTGCCCTTTAGGCCTACTCAAAGATAATCAACATCACCCCTGCATGAAGTCCACATCTTTCTGTCTAGGATGATATCTTCGTGTAACTCATCCAAGTACTCAGGAGAAAACTCAGCAACTGAAGGTATTGAAATTTCCTCATCTTGATCTATGATCATGGGAAGATCAAACATTTTCAGGTTCTCTACGTTCACAATGGAGTAAATCTGCATATACGGTGGAATATATAAACGAAAAGAGTTAGTGCCACTTTTCTCCAAGATAGTGAAGGGTTCATATCAGATGGGCTTGAGTTTCTTTCCTTCACCCTTCAATTGTTCATTTCTAATGTGAAGTCATACATGGTCTCCAATCTGGAACTGATGATCAAACATGTTCTTGACTCTTCTCCAACTTTTCCCTGACTACCTGATGTATATGTTGATTCCTATGGATGAACTTGCAGGCTATGTCCTCTATTCATTCTTCATTCACATCGACATCTCTCCCATACATCAAGTCCAAAGGAACCTTTGGCAAGTACCCGAAACACATCTCAAAATGTGAACTCTAAGTGGATGAATGTAAAGCTCGATTATAAGCATGTTGTACATAGGGTATTTTTTCATCCCATAACTTAGGATGCTTGTTGCAATAGGCTCAAAGAAAAAATACCACTGTTCTGTTTACCACCTCTATATGCTCGTGTCACATACCCACTACAAAAATTAACTCTTTTCACCCCTTTTCTTCTTTTCTCTAAAGAACAGAATTCCCCGAGTCCCTATGGGACCTAATATAGAACCTGCCATCCCTTAAACACACTCATCTGATCAGAGGTTATGGCCACAGGCCTAACCAGTATGGCATCCTTTTGCTCTTCGCGACGCGGCGCTACCAGAGCGTCGAGTTTTTCGACTCTCATAAACCCGAAAGTCAACGATGGTTTGACTTCCTTTTCGCACTTCTCGCATCTTGCCACCTCGCGAGAAGAACATTGTGTATCATTTTCAGAGATTTGTTCATTACAGGTACATAGTTATTATTATTTCAATTTAGGGTTGTTGACTAATCCAAAACTAGTCATGTGAGACTAAAGAAAAGTTTGATGAAAATGCTAGTCTCTTATTGTTAAAGTTAAGGAACGTTTTCATGCATGTGATCATATACACTAGGTCTATTACAGAGTTACAAATCATATTTGGATGATGAAATTGATGATATCTTCCTGTAACTCATCCAAGTACTCAGGTGAAAAATCAACAACTGAAAGTATTGAAATTTCCTCATCTTGATCTATGATCATGGGAAGATCAAACATTTTCATGTTCTCTACGTTCACAAAGGAGTAAATCTGCATATACAGTGGAAGATATAAATGAAAAGAGTTAGTGCCACTTTTCTCCAAGATAGTGAAGGGTTCATATCGGATGGGCTTGAGTTTCTTTCCTTCACCCTTCAATCATTAATTTCTAATGTGAAGTCATACATGGTCTCCAATCTGGAACAAATGATAAAAACCTGTTCTTGACTCTTCTCCAACTGTTCCCTGACTACCTGATGTATATGTTGATTCCTATGGATGAACTTGCAGGCTATGTCCTCTATTCATTCTTCATTCACATCGACATCTCTCCCATACATCAAGTCCAAAGGAACCTTTGGGAAGTACTCGAAACACATCTCAAAAGGTGAACTCTGAGTGGATGAATGTAAATCTCGGTTATAAGCATGTTGTACATGGGGTATTTGTTCATCCCATAACTTAGGATGCTTGTTGCAGTAGATTCAAATAAAAATTACCATTGTTCTGTTTACCACCTCTATATGCTCGTGTCGCATACCCACTACGGAAATTAACTCTTTTCACCCCTTTTCTTCTTTTCTCTGAAGAATAGAATTCCCTGAGTCCCTATGGGACCTAATACAGACCCTGCCATCCCTTAACCGCACTCATCTGATCGGAGGTTATGGCCACAGGCCTAACCAGTATGGCATCCTTTCTCTCTTCGCGACGTGGTGCTACCAGAGCGTCGAGTTTTTCGACTCTAATAAACCCCGAAAGTCAGCGATGGTTTGACTTCCTTTTCTCACTTCTCGCATCTCACCACCTCACGAGTTGGGGCGTCGAGCCTTCATGCTCCTACCTCACGAACCTCCGAGACACGAAATTCAGTGATGGTTTGACTTCCTTTTCGCACTTCTTTCATCTCACCACCTCGCGAGTTGGGGCGTCGAGCCTTTGTGCTCCTACCTCGCGAACCTCCGAGACGCAAAAGTCAGCGATGGTTTGACTTCCTTTTCGCACTTCTCGCATCTTGCCACCTTGTGAGTTGGGGTGTCGAGCCTTCGTGCTCCTACCTCGCGAACCTCCGAGATGCGAAAGTCAATGATGGTTTGACTTCCTTTTTGCACTTCTCGCATCTCGCCACCTCGCAAGTTGGGGCGTCGAGCCTTCGTGCTCCTACCTCGCGAACCTCTGAGACGCGAAAGTCAGCGATGGTTTGACTTCCTTTTCGCACTTCTCGCATCTCGCCACCTCGCGAGTTGGGGCATCGAGCCTTCTTGCTCCTATCTCACAAACCTCCAAGACACGAGAAGTCAAAATAATGTTGACTCCTTCCCAAGCGACGCGTGTCCACCCGTTGGCCACACGGGCCCCACCTGATGGATGTGCCATGTGTTCTCACGAGCCTCGGCTCTCGACACTTCGCTACTTCATGGGTTGAAGCACCCAAACCTAACCACCTTGAAACTCTGCAAGATCCAACAGTTATCAGTTATTCACCACTTCTATCTCAAAGTGTCTTTTCCATCCATATCTTCTCTCTTCTGCGCAAGTCTGAACGTACATTTTTGACAACCCAGATCTATTTCTCTCCAGCTAATCTAATGGAAGTTGTAGCTCTTCCTTAAGAAAGCACTTCTCTTCATTCTCCTTCGAAGATTTCTTAAGTATCAAAGGTCTTGACCTTTGCTTCTCCTCTGCGACCTTCGCAGCTATGGCTCCCTGCACAAAATGACACTATCCCTCCCGGGCTTCTCTACTCTAAAGCCATGAGATATTTCCTTAACCTCTGTGAATTCCTACAGGGTCTGTGCATCTGACCAGGTGCTATCTGTCCTGAGCTTCGTCAACTATGAGGGACTTGGGAGCTTTGTGCTCTTTCTCCTGGGTTTGACTCTTAAAAGAGTCTTTAGCACATCTATTGCTCTCCTTCATCAAGTCTAGGACTTGAGGGGGTCTCGGTCTCTACTTGCTTTACAGGGATCATGTGCATAATTGCACTACCTCTAGTGAGATATGCCTTTGACGTTGCTCGTGAAAACAAAGGAAAGGGGTTGAGGCATGTAACGCCCCCTCTTCTCCTTCCAATCTAACGGCCGTGAATGACCACAGATCTTCTAACAGGATATCACCCGTCAAACGATACTTATCCCTACACATCCATCTCAGGATTTCAAGAGGATCGTTCCTCATCATGAAGGGTTACTAAGGCCTTGCGCCTTCACATCCTCTTTCTAGGTTCTTGATGGGATTTTCAGGGAGGGTATCTCTATGGAGAGGTTTATCCAGGGTACTATCTGAGGTAGATAAGGGTATCTCTCTCTCGAGAACCAAATGTGAAGTCTGAATTAGATAAGTATGCATATAAATAGAAATTTATGAAAACATAAGCCATATATAGTCTTTCCATTATAAACATGAAACTACCAGCAATGATCAAACACCATACAAAGATTCTTGCACTGAAATCATTCACAATTTCATAGCTTATGAGCATAAATGTCAGAATATATATATATATATATATATATATATATATATATATATTAATATGCCAGAGACAAAACACTTATCAGAAAAACACCAGAGGTGATGCAACTGCTGATAGGGGTTCTCGTTTCCACCCAACCATAGGCTCAGTGACTCCCAATGAATTTACCACTAGCCACCCCCGAGCTGAGACCACGATACTGTGAGACTATGTCTCTGTCTTCCATTGACCGAGAATGAAGGTTACTCTCCTTCATATCCACTATCACTCACTCTGCATATTTTTCCAGAGTTCTTCATCCCTCGCGTCTGCCCGTGATCGCACACTCCTCCTACCTTTTTACTTTTCGATGAGGTTGTGTGTGGCACGATATCCCTCATGGTGGTCAGGTGTCAGGACCCCACGGATGGGCGGTTTTACCCCCATTCCTCATTACGCATGAGGATCCATCCACCTACCAACCTGCGAGCAATTAATTTCAGGTCAGCAAGCCGCTCTTGGTTCTCCGGGCCAGTAAAGACCAAATACGGTACTGGTTTTCGGTGGAAGTTAATGCCACCATTCCAAGTGCCTTCCACCACTTTTATCCAGCCATCATGGTCTCTTTTTCAGCATATTCCCTCTCAGCAGTCCTGCAATATATATTCATAATATTATTCACATTCATTGACCTTTTTCACAAGGTCTATTCACATTACATATTCACATTTTTTAGTTTGCCACAATACTTGGCCAGTATAGTTATTTTTACAAACTAGGGGAAACAGGGTGTTACAATTCTCTCCCCCTTAAAGGAACATCGTCCTCGATGTTCTATCTATCAACATGACCTACATGTACAAATGTAAACAAAATCAGATATGCCTGTTTCATGGCATCCTCCATTTCCCATGTAGCCTCATCTAGGCCAAAATGTTTCCACTGCACCTTGACCTGTGCAATGGTTCAGTTCTGGAGTGGGGTTTCCTTTCTGTCCAGTATGCATTAAGGTTCTGGTATAAATTCTCCCTCTAGTTCCACCTGAATCACAGACCAATCAATTATATGATTAGCATCATGTACATATTCCTTCAATAATGAAACATGAAAAACATTATGTGCTTTGACTGTTGGAGGAAGTGCTAGCCGATAGGCTATAGGTCCCACTCTATATAGAACCTCAAAGGGTCCACAATACCGTGGTGCCAGCTTGGCACAAGCTCCCATTTTTAGGGAACTCTTCCTGGGCCTAACCCTGAGATATACATGGTCTCCCGTTTTGAACTCTCTTGGAGTTCTCTTTTGGTCGGCATAACTTTTCTGTCGGTTTTGAGCGACCTTCAGATTTGTTTTATCTGAGTCACTTGATGTTCCATTTCTTTTAACATGTCGGGTCCAAAAGATATCCTGTTTACGGGATTACTCCAGCTGACTGGAGTATTACACGGCCTACCATAGAGGACCTCGAAGGGACTCATATTTAGAGATGCTTGGTAACTATTGTTGTAGGCGAATTCTACCAGTGGCAGGTAGTCTTCCCATTTCTTGGGTCAATGCATTACATGCATCCTTAACATGTCTTCTAATATTTGATTCACTCTTTCTATTTTTCCATCGGTTTGAGGGTGATAGGCAGTGCTAAACAACAACTTGGTCTCTAAACTAGCCATCAGTGATTTCCAAAAGTTGGAAGTAAATTTCATGTCTCTGTCAGACACGATCTCTTTCGGCATACCATGCAGTCTGAATATCTCTTTCATCAATACTTGGGCGATATTGATTGCCTTGCAGGTCGACTTGATAGGGATGAAGTGAGAAAACTTACTCAATTTATCCACCACCACCATAATGGCATCATTTTGTTTGGTTGAGGTTGGTAATACAGTGATGAAATCCATGGAGATGGTTTCCCATTTCCATTCTGGGATTGGTAAAGGTTGCAATAATCCTTCTAGGTGTCAATGTTCCTCTTTAACCTGTTGGCACTCTATGCATTTGGCTAGGTACTCGGCTATGTCCTTAAATCCAGGCCAATAAAATTGTTTCCTGGTGGTAGTGACCATTTTCTAGTATCCTGGATGACCCGAGTAGGGTCTTTTATGTAGTTCATCCATAATGAACCTCTTCAAGTCGTCACACGCTGGAATATAAAATCTATTTCTGTAAGTGATCAAACCTCCTTTGGTCATCTGATAGCCTTCATATTTTACTCCGACGGGTTCTTGCTGTAGGTACATGGTCACGGTCTGAACAAAGGGATCTGTTTCTTGTGCATTTCTGATTCTTTCCTTGATGTCTGTCTCATAGGTGCTCATTGTTTCCAGGTGAATTGTTTTCATTCTTCTGCTAAGGGCATCGACAACCCTATTTTCTTTTCCTTTAATGTTTTTGATTTTGAAATCAAATTCGCCAAGGAGGGCCATCCATCTAGCATGTCTGGCATTGAGCTTTGGTTGATCAAACAGGTATCACAATCCACAGTGATCTGTCATAAGTACAAATTTTCTTCCCAGAAGGTAATGCCTCCACATTTTCAAGGCATCCACTATGGCAGCTAGTTCTAGATCATGGGTCACATAGTTGACTTCATGCTCATTCAATTTTTAGGATGCATAGTAGATAACACTTCCTTTCTGCATAAGGACTCCTCCGAGACTTTCCTTACAGGCATCTGTGCACACGAGGAAGTCAGCTTCTGGGTTGACAATTTTCAGCACGGGTGCATGGGTCAGTAGATGTTTTAGGGTTTGAAATCTTTCTTCACATTTATGCGTCCATAGGAATTTTGTCCCCTTCTTCTGGAGGGAAGTGATTGGACAACCAATATTAGAGAATCCTTCTATAAATCTCCTGTAATATTCTGTTAATCCAAAAAAGGATCTGATATCTGAAACATCCCTTGGGGTAGGCCATTCCATGATAGACCTGATTTTGTCAGGGTCCACTTCTACCCCTTCTTCGGACAGAACATGATCCAAGTAATGTATTTTCTTCTGGAAGAAGTCACATTTGTTGAATTTAGCATAGAGATGATGCTCTCTGAGTACTTGCAGCACAAGCCTAAGATGTTCTTCATGCTCTTCTCTATTCTTAGAGTAAATTAATATATCATCAATAAAAACTAGCACAAATTTATCTAGAAATTTACCGAGTACATTGTTCATCAAGAACATAAAAGTGGCAGGGGCATTGGTCAACCCAAATGGAACTACCATGAACTCATAGTGACCATACCTCATCCGGAAGGAAATTTTATGGATGTCTTCACCCTTGATTCAAACTTGATGGTATCCCGATCTCAAGTCGATCTTTGAGAAAATAGACAGGCCTCCCAATTGATCGAACAGATCATCGATCTCGGGCAAGGGGTACTTGTTCTTTATGGTTACCTTATTGAGTTGTCTATAATCTATACACAGTCTAAGGGTGCCATCCTTCTTTTTCACAAACAAGACTGGTGCTCCCCATGGAGACACGCTGGGTCGAATATAACCCTTATCCATCATTTATTTTAATTGCAATTTGAGTTCAACTAACTCGGGTGTGCTCATCCGGTAGGGTGTCCTAGACACCGGCACCGCTCCTGGTGTGAGTTCTATCGAGAAGTCTATGTCTCTTCTCGAAGGTAGACCCGGTACCTCTTCCGAAAACACATCTCTATATTCTTTCAGGGTAGGATGATCTTCAAGGATGGGTTTGTTACCTTCTATGGTTTCCAACACCTGTATTTCATATAGGGGACATCCCTTTCGGCAATACTTTCTCATTTGCAGAGCTAATATTTGTCTCACCGAGACAGGTTTTCGGATCCCTTGAAGGGTCATCCTTTTTCCTTCTTTGCTCACACATTCTAAGGTTTTATGGTAACAGTCCAATCTAGCTTTATGGGCGGCTAGCCAGTCCATACCAATCAACATATCGTACGATCCGAGGGGTAATACGTTAAGGGTTGCTTGGGTGGAAAATTCACCCAACATCAATTGGTAGGCTGGTATGACCTCTGCTACCCTTCTTTTGGTGCCAATGGCTAGTTGTACCAACCATGGCTTCATTTGTTTTTGTGGTTGTAGTTTACACTTATCAACAGCTTTAGGGGCTATATAACTCAAATTTGAACTAGGGTCAATCAAAATAGACATTAGATGGTTGGATATCATATCTTCTATCTCCACCACTGAAGCTTGATGGTCAGCTTGGCTATTATCCAAGGCTGCATAAATCTGTGGCACACTCCTAGCCACATCATTGACTGTAGTATCTTCCTGGACATTATAAATCCTCCGACTATTCTGTTGTCGGTGTGGACAGTCTCTCAGGAGATGTTCTTCTCCACAACCCTAACATTTCAAAGGTTATCTTCTCGTCGAAATATTTTTCCGACAAATACTTCTTCCGGAAGTATTTCTCAAATTGTTTCTAGGACAGATCCTCTTCGCGAACCCCTTTCACATTCTTAATATCTTCCAACAAAATGGAATCCTTTTCATTTAGATTGAAGGTGGCTACTTGGGCCTTCAAATTTTCTGAAAAATCATGGACTATGAAATATTTCTTTAGTCCAAGCAGTCAGGCCTCTACTTCCTCTCCCTTCTTTATCTCACCATTGAAGGAGTGTGGTTTGGCCTTTCTGAATTCCTCAAATTTATGACCCTTGGATGTTTTTTGCTTCTTATATTTTCTTCGAGAATACGAACTGGTCCCTTACCTCTCAAAGGAATCACTCGGCACTGGTCCCTTACCTCTGGGGTGGAACTTTTTCGAGGTGCTCCTCTCAGTGTGGCCACTGACATGACCATGTTTCTGAGTTTCAGGTTCATACTGCATTTGTCTTTGCAGATCAGATAAACTCTGCAGTAAAACTGCGTTAATTTTTGTTTTCTTTTCTTGTTCTTTAATCATCCTTTCATTGTCAGCCTTGCAACTTTGAAACTCGACCATGAGACTCCTCACAGTCTCAGCTAGATCTGGAGGGGTCCCTATTTCCCTTCTTTCATTAGACTCTTCGTCGGATCCCTCTCCCGCCTCTTGATGAGTCACCATTCTCTTCGTCTGTAAATTCCCGTGGCTGATCACCTGCTTGGGTGCAAAAGACAAATGTTAGTTGTTAGTCAATAGTTAGATACATTTTTATAATCCGCGCAAAATTTCATAATTCTTTCACATGCATACATAGTCGGGTTCTTATTTTCAAAGTTTGATCCTTTGAATATAAAAGGGTTTAAGATAGAGGGTTACTCCTCTTAGCATTGTTCCGAACGGAGCTTCTGTGCAACTCGTTCATGAGCCCAAGCAGGCCGAGTGTTGTAACCATGCTCTGATACCAATTTTTCATATACCCACTAAAGAAATTAACTCTTTTCACCCCTTTTCTTCTTTTCTCTGAAGAATAGAATTCCCCGAGTCCCTACGGGACCTGATACACACCCTGCCATCCCTTAACCACACTCATATGATCAGCGGTTATGGCCACAGGCCTAACCAGTATGGTGTCCTTTCACTCTTCGCGATGCACGCTACCAGAGCATCGAGTTTTTTGACTCTGATAAACCTCGAAATTCAGCGATGGTTTGACTTCCTTTTCGCATTTCTCGCATCTCACCACATTGCGATTTGGGGCGTCGAGCCTTCATGCTCCTACCTCGCGAACCTCCGAGATGCGAAAGTCAGCGATGGTTTGACTTCCTTTTTGCACTTCTCGCATCTCGCCACCTCATGAGTTGGGGCGTCGATCCTTCGTGCTCCAACCTCGCGAACCTCCGAGACACGAAAGTCAGTGATGGTTTGACTTCCTTTTCACACTTCTTGTGTTAAGCCCTAATATTGGCTCATTACCACTTAATTGGGGCATATTAGATTAGTAATGTTATTTTATTTATGTCAGCTTTAGGCCATTAGTTGTGATTTATATTAGTAATGTTATTTTATTTATGTCGGCTTTAGGCCAT
>ML817997.1:113548-126682 GCA_009831015.1 Picea engelmannii
TCATCACTTCACTTTATTATTTACCTTTTAAAATCTCTTAAACCACTTTGACTACTTTGACCTTTTGGGGCTTCTAGATGACATAAGAGGGTCCTCCAACTTCGTAAGGCCATAACTCTCAAATCGTGAGGAGTTATGTGATGTTCCAAATACCACCAGAAATGGAATGACATGTACCATCCATATAGAATAGTATTACCTGAAAATATATCAAAACTCATACCATTATCCATCAAACATACTTGGTTCCATTACCCAAAACTGGGTTCTCCAACTTCTCATGCCCATAACTCTCTAACTATGAGGAGTTATGTGATGTTCCACATACCACCATAAATGGAATGACAAGCACTATCCATATAGGATATTTTCACTAAAAAATTAACTGACCTTAATCTCATTATTCCACAAATAAGCATGGGTTCTCTAACCATACTTCTAGGATAACTCAATCCACAAAGCATCTTCCCATGAGGGATTTCACCATAAGGGGACCACTTTGGAGTTCATCCATTTCTATGTATTATCAACCATGACAAGACAATAACGAGTCATATTTACATCAAAATATATTGTGTCCATTACCCAAACTCTTTGCTACGGGGTTTTCTTCAAGGGTTGACATCAATGACAACCAACCTTAATCAACACCATATTTATGTGGCACCATCATGGTCGGAAAACCACAAGGAGATGAACTGGGCCTGATGACCCCTTGATCCAATAAGCCATGTACATGCTTCTTGATCTCTTTCATATCCACAACTAACATCATGTACATGCCCACATTATGAAGAGAAGAATCCTGCTGAAGATGTATGTCCTGTTGGATTTCCCTCTTAGGAGGTAATCCATCTAGTTCTTGAAAAATGTCATCATACTTAGAAATAATATCAACTGATTCCTTTTTATGAGATGGATCACACCCTTGGAAAGCATCGGATGTCCCAACATCATTCTTCAAGATCTAATGAGGACTCTTGTTTTGAACTTATATTGTTTTCATACATGCTTTTGCCCATAGATTCATAGGTAGAATCTGATCATGTATCATTTCTTTGGTTGCCTTGATGATAGTTATGTTCTTCCTCTCTGCAACCCCTTTTTTTTTAGGTTTGTAAGGAACTGTGTACACCCTCTTGATCTCTGCTTCAATAAAAAAATTGTTGAAATCCTTGGAGGTGTATTCTCCTCCATTATTTAATATTAGTACCTTGATCTTTCTTCCAGTTAGGTTCTCAACCTAAGCTTTGAATTCTTGAAATTTTGCAAGGACTCCATCCTTGTTCTTCAGGAAGTAAATCCAAGTTTTTCGAGAGTGATAATTTATGAAGAGTACATAGTAAAAATATCCATTTAGGGAGGAAACAATCATTATCCCACAAACATCTAAATGTATCAAGTCCAAGATTTCCTTGGATCTATTGTCACTGCTCAACAAGGACCCTTTAACATTCTTTCTAACAGAAAAACCTTTGCAAATACCTTTATGTTGAATCTGTATCTCTGGAAGGTCTGTTACCATTTTCCCTAGAGCTGAGAGAGATCTATAATGAATGTGAGCAAGTCTTTTATGCCATAGCTCACTCAAGATGATAGTATCATGTAATAGGGCTTGGACTAGTCTAATGGTCTATCTGTATAAGTTGCTTTCTCAAACACCAATTACTTTTGCAGAATTTATATGTCATTCTTTGTGCCATGTAAGAAATCTTCCTTCAAAAAAGGTAACCTTGTAGCCTTTGTCTTCTAAGGAAAAAATGGAGACAAGGTTCCTCTTCATCCCAAATACATATAATAATTCACTTAGTTGAAGTTGCATGTCAGAATCTAGTTGGAAGGTAGAAGTTCCAACCCCTTTCACATTATATCTGACATCGTCTCCAAGGACAACATGTAGATTGTCCTCTTTCTCAACAAGATTAGTCAGGTGATCTCTAAAACCGGTCATGTGCCTGGAGGCACCATTGCCAATTAACCAAGTATCATCATTAATAGGGACCATACCTTAGAGTGTTTAAATGTTGATGTCTTCATCTCTCTGAAGTATTGGATTCCAGAAACTGAATTTTCTTGATCCATCAATCTTATCTTTCATCATAGTTATTGTTATCACCATATAATTCCCATCTGGTGTCTGAGTTTTCGAAATTTTATGATGGGTTAAATTGTCACAGAGCTGTGATAAATTTAGAGGACCCGTCTATATCTGGCGGCATTTGGACGAAATAGCAGAGATATGAAGAATAAAACTCAACAGACCATCGATCTCAAAAGAGGCATGGATCAATGACCAAGATGTCTATCTGAGATACAACTAGCACAGAGATTAAGCGGTCGAGGGCGGGCCGGGGAAAACCATCACGGTTTTTTGCGGGACACGTGGCACCCTTAGAAGCACATCGGAAAGGAGGGTTGTCTGAACGAAACCACCTTTTTCAACCTCTAATGTCAAATTTGTTGGGAAAGACGCTGACCATAGATCTTGAAATGACCTAGATCAACGGCCGAGGTGTAATTCGACGATCAAAGTAGCACGAGAATTAGCCGACAGGGGGTGGACCGGGGAAAGCTACCCTAGTTTAAATCATGGACACACGATGTTCTATGAGACACATTAGGGCTAAGGGTGGTTCATCCAAAACCGCTTTTCTCTAAACCCTGATGGTAATAGACGCCTATAAAAGGAGGGACATCGGGCATTATTCTATGAGTATTTGAAGCAGTCGAACGTTTGGATATTTGGCACAAAGCTTATATCCAAATTTTGAAATTCAGAACCGAACCAGACCAGTTTTCTCGCCACTTATCAAGTATTCTTCACAATAGCTTCCAACCCTGTTTTTTTATCTGAGAGTGAACCAGATACTCCCTCCAGGGAGGATGCCCTAATTGACAGAGATTTTGACGTTTTCGACACAGTGATGACGGTCTCGCCTATTTTTGTGTCTAAAGAGAGTTTTTTGAACAACGTTGGATCCCACATATCCTTTCTTGAAGCGACTCGAGCCTCTTTCGCCCCTTATGTCGTAGAAACAATTTTCCCATTCCCCAAATTTGTGAGTTGGTGTGTGGAGAGATATTCTCAGGGAGAAAGATTCATCCTAAACAAATTAAGGTCAGAAGTCCTGTGTAAAGTAGATGGTCCCTCGCTTTGACATGCCCTAAATATACCAGATGCCTCCACTATAGTGTCAGAACCCTTTGAGGAACAAAGAATGATTATGATTTATAGAGAATGCTTTCCCGAGATGAAAACCATGTTTCTGCAAACCATAGTCAAACCAGAACATCATTCAGAAATTCTATACCTGCCTGCCAATCTAAGCATCATGATCGTCGAAGTCCAATGGGCTTGTTCTCTACTGAGTCAAATTCTAGGTCTAGACAATGACAAGTTTGTGGTAGAGGTTATGCTAGGGATCCTGTTAATTTTCTTCCTGTCTGGGCAGTCAGTCCGTGTCAGTTTCGATGAATTTATTGCGAAGAATATACATCAAAAGATGGTTAATTTAAGTTCGTTAAGACATTTCAGATATCATTCTCATCTGTTGAGAATGTCTCTGGGATCTAACAATACTTAGTTTCCTGAAGCTGAGTTTATTTTGATTGAGTGTAAAAAGATCACCATGCTCATCTTCATTAACTAAATCATGTCCAAAATATACAGTCTCATTTTCAGTTCAGATTTTCCAAGAGTCCTGGAAGAGATGAAAAGTTCGTTGCATCCGAGTCCGAAGAATACGATGGGAGATTGGATGTTTTTCACTCAGTCCACCGTGATTTGGGTATATGGATGCCAAGAAGGACCTCAGCTTTTACCATTTTTCCTGACTCCTAGGGTATTTTCTTTGGAATTTATAAGACAAAGGATCATCTCAGAGACTAAACACTTCCTCAAATCTCACAAGGCTTCAAATATGAAATTCTCATTTGTGGTGGGTCCTTTTGTGGTGAGGAGAAAGTCTTGTTTGCTTCAAATTCAATCTAAACTAAATGAATTTGGGTTCACACAATTTCAAGGAAGAATATATGATCAACATCAGGTTATATCAAAGAGGATATTGGCCAATCTAGAGACCTGCACAGAAATGGAGGTCATCATGCTGCATGATCAAGCAAAGCAGACAAAGATTACTTCCCAGCAAAGCCCAACACAAAAACCCTCACCCAGATTGACTATCAAGGCTCCTAAAATGAGCATATTCAATAATAGAAGTAGTTCAGAAGCCCTAGGGTCTTGCAGCCAACAAGACACACTCAAGAAAATGAGATTCACATCACCTTCTCCAATTATTTCCTTGGAAGAAGAAGAACAGAAAGAAAAAACGTGCATGGATATGGTATATAACAAGATTTGGAACGAAGAGATCAATCCTGAAAACAAACCACAAAACAAAGGCAGCATGAAGGTCTTCAACAACAAGAAGCAAGTATTTGGCCAAACTCTTGGGACGGTTTATTAATCTAAGGAAGGCTTGCTACATCATTATGTCGTGAAAGGGAGTATGGCCAATAGTGAGATAAAGGATCTTTTGCCCAAAGTAGAAGGGACATCTCAGCGCAAATCTCACCTACTCTCAGTTAGAGATATCGAGAAGAAGACATTCAACATTGCAGTGGTCAATAATGATAAGGTATCTAAGTTCAAGGTACACTCTGAGAACATCGACGCTCCTCACAAAGTGAAATTCCACAGAAATGTCAATGATATGTTGTACGCTGATTACCTAAACTTAGCTCTGAAGGTTGGAAGGTTGACAACACATGTATTGAAACTTGATGGACAACTGAAACAAGAAAAGGTGTCCAACAAATTTTGGATGATGCAGGTAAAAATATTAGAGTTTGAAGGTCCATAGGGGGTGAAAGCCTCGCTAGACAAAAAGGATAAAATGATCCAAAGTTTGAAGAAAAGATTGAAGATGTCACCTACAGACCATCCACAGACAACAGAGTTGACTTCTTTTGAGCAAGAAAAGGAAACCTTCAGACAAGAGGCTCTAGACTACAAGGCTAAAGTGTTGCAATTGGAGAAGGAGAAATAAATTTGGTCAGAGATGCAGGCGACAACATTAGATATGGATACTATCGTACCTGCTAATGCGAAGGGTGGATCAAATGCTGAGGGGTTAGTTCAGGCTTGTTGGAAGCCAATTCACCTTTTTCTACTATCCTATAAGCTGCCTACACCTATGTCTTGCGAACGCCAAGTTTTTCGTCACATTTTTCAAATAGACGACATTTTTATTTCTTGTGACATTGACACATTTATCTTCGTTAAGTTTTCACGACTGTAAGCGTGAAAACTTCTCCTTTCGAAGTTGTTTTTCGATCATTATCTGAACTATGGTTATTACTTTTGTCATTTGTGCTTACCTTTTATTTACACGATTGGTAATATCCTTTGATCAGTTCTTATACTTCGATTGATTATATGACTTGATTTTTTTTTTGAGTTTGTAAGACATTGAGCATTTGGATTTGCATTTTATGACTTGCCTAATATTTGATTCTATGAAATGCATGAGGGTTTTGATTAAATGTTTATATGTATGATAGGATCCTTATGTTAATCTTTTTATATTTGTTTGGCTTGTCAACTATTTGGCACCTTGGTTAAACTTATGAATCAATACATTAGCGCATATTTGATTTTGGGTGTTGATTTGTATGTTGGGTGTTTAAACACCATGGCATAGTATTAGTGCATATTTGTATACACATTGGATTTGATTAGTTGTACGCCTGACTTAATGGATGATCCACTATTATGAATTGGACAGCTATATCGGCGGTTTTACTTTGACCATAATTGTTTTGCATGGCAGTAAATAACTCTACCACCTTTGCATGCTTGCGTTAATTCTTACCCCTTTTGGCTCGATTCATTGTTGTTGGTTCGGATAGCTCTGTTACTATGTGTTAGAAACCTTCCCTTACCATGCATTCAACTCCATGGCACCAGTCGTGCGAGTTGAACCCAATGGCAAATAGGCCCTGTTGATGTTTGACAATGCCCGCCAAGATTTGGCAGACAGTGGGTGGCTTACCTTCGTGGAACGTTTCGATGGATTTAACCTTTGTGTGGTCCGACAGTTTGATATGACCTTCGATGGCTGTCAAGCCAAGGTCAGTGATATACAATTGGAAATTGATGAACAGTTTATCAGTCTTGCTACGATTTTGCCTTCCTCTGGACAACGATGGTCCAAGAATTGCAAAGTCGAGGAGGTCCCATGGACACTGCTCTTCTAGTCACACAAAATCACCTCCTGTGATAGAGGTATGCCCGTGGCCATGCTCAAACAATGTTGGCATGATTTATTAATGATAATCAAATAGTTTATCACCTGTGAGGGTCGATACGGGTTTGTGTTCTTTCACCATCTGCGTTTGCTTGTGGTTTTTAGGGGTTATCAGCTCAATATGCCCTATTATTTGCATAGAAGCCTGTTTAAAATGTCGAATAAGTACAAAAGAAACCAGGCTGATAGTATCCTTTTTCGTTATGGGTTGGTGAAGCTTATTGTTGTCTATCATTTGACTTTTCACAAAGATAGTTGGAGCAATTTCGTTGCTCAGAATGGTTTCGAGGATCTGAACTCTACACAGGTTGACAAACCTATGGTGAGTGAGGTCAAGGTTGTACCTCCAGTGCCCTATCATATCTTATTGCCTAAACCCTCGTCCGACCCTCCTATTGACTTACCCCATGCTGTGACTAAGGGTTTCGAGACTGTTAAGCCAGTGAGAAAAAAGCCCAATGCCCACCTCACTGCAAACGCCAAAGGAAAAAAGAATGCACGTCTGATTTCAAGGATGGCATGAAACAAGCCAAAACCCCCTATCGAACCAAACCCTATCATGTTGAGTGAAGACTCTGATTCGGAGGTGGAGCATTTATTGGCTAGCGAATACCCCTATTCGAAAGTCTTGTGTGCCGAACCCTCATTCGATTTTGTGTCAAACCTACCCCCCTGCCTACAGGACGACCCTAACTACCCAGGCATTAAGTTTCCTTGTGAAACCCTCGATCATTTGCCCAAATCCCCTCCTGCTCTGTCCAAACCTACAGTGTCACCCTGTGATCAATGAAATTCATGGTTGGAGAGGTATTATAATGATGTCCCAATACTCTAGTCAAAGATTCAGTCACTAGAGGACCAGATTACAGCCCTGACCAGTCAGAAGGCCAAGCTACAAGCGACAGACAAGAAACAAAAGACGACCGGCTCCATCTTGTTTAAAAATGTGGAATCAGCCACGGCTGTTGTTAATTCCAAGCTAGTATAATTGAGCAGCCTCGTCGCTACACAGGTATGGAAAATTTCATTTCATTATGTAAATAATCTAGGTTGATATAACGATTTGATTTCGGTTTTAAACAGCTTTGTTCATTTCATTTGAATGGCTCTGTTACATTGCATGCATTCTATATATAGCTTTGTTTTGACTAAATGGAATTTTGTTTTTTTCAATCATTCCCAGTTTAGATTCCATTAGATTTTCATCGATTTGATTGATCTTGGTGTGGATTTGGTTTGTTTGATTGAGTTAAAATGGATGGTCTGCTGTCAATCGAATTTGTTTGTACCTATTCTAGACAGGAATTGTTCCTCATATTCAATTTAGAAAATGATCACATTTCGATTCAATTTCGTTATAATGCATACGCTATGATTGGCAACAGTTTTGGTACGGTTAATTTTTATGGTTTTATGTCCCATATGACCTTCGAGAAACAGGAATACAATTCGGATTTTTTCCAATATGACTATGTACAAACACACCCAAATCGTGAATAGATTCAATTCATAACGATTATGATAAAAACCCAGCCGGTTAATTCACATTGGTTTATTGTTAGCTCGACCATGTTATCAGTTGGATTCGTAATTGCAATGGATACTCTGTTTGAATTTGATTTGTAGAATGAGATTGGCTGTATTCATATTCATGATTTATTTCTATACTAAACTCAGTCGTGATTTGTTTGAAATTAATGATTTCGTTCAATACCAATCAAGATTATTTTCCCAGTTTGCAATTATAAATTCTGTCGATTCTATTAATATTGTGATCACAATTAATCGATCATGTCTGTTGACTATGCAAGGATCAACGATCGAAATCTATCACAAATTTGGTTTGGTTGATGTTGTTACGTATGATTTCATTTACCCATAATCGAAACAGTATTTCTATCTGTGTATTCGATTAAACGACATGAATCTTTTTCTATATCGTTATAGCTATAACGAGTGGAAAATGGTTGTGTTGTATTAGATCGTATCACATACGATATGATTCATTATCAATTTCAATTGGATATGAAACAGTCTTGTTACTGTTCGATTATGAAAGACCCAATTTTATGATAACAGAAGAACAGAGTATTCCTATCTCTATTTTCGATTGAATCATTTTGATTCTGTTTAATGTTGAATGATAAAATCATTTTGATTCGTTTTCAAGTAATCATTGGAAGATAATTGGACTTAATTCTTTTAAAAGATTTGATTTGATTTTAATTCTGATTCTGTATATTATTTTAGACTAGCTACAAAATCAGATGATTTTGTAGCTAAGTCTGTGGAATCAGGTTTTTATTGTTTTGCTCACAAAATATCTCTCTAACTTGTTATTTTTGGTCCATTTCAGGTGAATCCGAAATTGCATTGGATTGGATGGACAGTTTAGAGGATATTTGAAATATTTTGTTTCATTTTAGTTTCCTAGTTTAGTTGATTTTGGGAATATCTTCCCAGATTATGTAAACAGTTTGATACTATCCACAGAGAGGTTTTACCCTGTGGAAAGACTTATAAATACCTATTATTTTGTAATAATATCATCCTCATTGGTGGGAGAACAAGGATATGGAATTTTAATACAGACTGAGACAGAATATGATATTCTGCTACAGCTTTAGCTTTTCATGATATCAATATTTTGTTTTATGTTCTTGTGTATCAATTTGCATTTGGTTAATGACTACTTTAGCTATCTTAGTCTTTTTCAAATAATATAATTTAATCGATATAATCCATATCTTATTTCTTCAAAGTGTTTAAAAAACATAGCAATTGCTTAATTCAATTTGTGAATGACAGATTTCTCTTCTTCGTAAGTTGAATTATTAAGTATAAGTTTTTGCATAATAGGTTTCCCTTATTAATTATAAGTGCAGCCTATCGTTTACGAGAAGCTTCTGGATCATCCGGTGCGAGTTTCCTTCCTCCAACCAACTTCGAAGTCATCATACACAGGACAAATTGGGAGCGCTTCCAGGTCAGTTTGTTGTTTATTCATTTAGTGTATTTGTTAGTATTTAGTTAGATATATGTGTAGTTAGTATATTAGATCGTTTAATTTCAGTAAGTTTTATCTCTTGTTCATAAAAGTAGAAAAATCAAAAAATATCTCTAGCTGTCTTAGGGCAGAAAGCAAATGAGTTTTACAGGTTTTATTCAAATCTTCGAGTTGTAGATATTGTACATTTTGTGAATAAGTTATAGTGCAATAAGTAGTTAAATAGCTAATTTGTAGAGTTAGTATAGTAGTAATTAGTAGTTTGTATATATAGATAGTAGAATAGTTAGTTTGTTTAGTAGTTAGTTTTAATTAGATTAGTGTATTAGTTTGTTTAGTTTGTTTTATTTAGTTTTAGTTAGATTAGTTTAGTTTAGATTAGTTTTCTCTTTGGTTTTCCTAGTACCTTAGATCGGCTAACGGAGCCTCTAAACCCGTCAGGGTGGTTCATTCCAAATGGCTTGGGTTATTAGACAACCCCGGACCGGTTCCACTCTCTCAGTTGACGGACGGTCAATTTTTCCCGTCAACAAATGGCACTAGAAGGAGGGCCTGAACTTAATTAATGGCACGAGGTGGTCGCAAGACTCCTCCCCCTAATCGCTCACCTATAGTGACTAGAATCCGTTCACAAGATAATATTCCCCTTCAAACAGCAACTACTTCAACCGAAGATCCGCAGATCACAGTTGAGCCAGCAACCCCTAATCCTGACATGCAATATATTATCCGTCAATCTCTTATTAAAACACATAGTGCCTTAGCTCGTCTTAGGCAACCAAACCGTCCATGGGGTCAACCTTTAGATTTCTCTGATATCAGAGAACAATTAGGTGATATTAATCTCACTGTGAATCCTATAGATCCAATCACAAATCCTGCTGCAGGAGGATCTGGGATACCTCCTTCACCACCTCCCTCATCTCCTTCTTCCTCTGGAGGAGATTCCTCTTCAACCGAAGGCAACTCACCTTCTCGCCCTTCCACACCCACTACCCCTATGGAAAATCAGAACAACCCTGCTAGACCCTGGTTGGACCAGGATGATGTAGTTGTACCTAGAGCTCAGCACCCTTTACCTAAACACCCGGAGAAATGGCTTCCCAAGTTTGATCTTGATTCAAAACAAATAGCTGAAGATCATATCAAAAAAATTATGTTAGCCATTAGACTCCGCAATGTTGAACATGAAGATGTTGTATGTAGGTTGTTCCCTTATACTTTTGAGGGTAATGCATCCACTTGGTACTTTTCCCAACAGCCCCATACCATAGTGTCTTGGGAAAAATTTGAGTCATGCTTTTTGGAAAAATTCGGAGATGGTAAACCTCCAGAAGTCTTAGTCATGGATCTTTCAAGCTTAAAAATGAACCCAAAAGAAAAAGTTAAAGATTTTAATCAAAGATTCTTAACTCTTAAAAATCGAATCCCTGCAGATTCTATGCCTGCTGAGAGTCTTGTAATAGCTTATTACACTAAATATTTGCATCAAAGCATAGCTATTTGGGTTAAACGATCCAAAAAGGCCACGTTGTTAGAAGCCTTCGAGGAGGCTACTCAAATAGAAAAAGACATACTTAGTCTTAAGGACTCTTCTAGCAATGAAACTGAGACTGATTCTTCTTCCAAAAAGAAGATTGAAATCCTCCCCAGACCCACACAAAGCAAAACAGAACCTGAAAACTCTGATTTGGAAAATTTAACTAAGGTTGTTCAAAAACTATCGAATCAAGTTATAGATTTAAAAAGGTCAACTGAAGAAGCTTCCTCGAGTAAAGGACCCTACAAACCTCCTTTCCGAAAACCCTTTCCTACCAATCGACCTAACCCAAACCCTGAAGGCTTGAACCTAGAAAGTTTGCAATGTGCTCTTCAAACAATTCTAGAAGCCCAAGATAACTTGATGCCTCTCGAGATCCCTCGGGAGGAAGTCGAACAGGAAACAGTTCAAGAAGAAGAGTCTTCTCCAAACATTTTTGGACACTTCTCGGACAGCATCTTTCAAGCTAACTTCGAGACTGTTCACCCTTATAACACTAGGAGTAAGATAGCAAACAAGCCTTCTACCGAGAACACTACAACTTCACCTCCAAAGACATCTAAATCAGCAGAAACTAAACAGAGTAATGTAATCCCTAACTTAGATTATGATGTTGTTGAAGATCTTAAAAAATTAAGGGCTAACATTTCTATTTATGAGTTGTTGAAGTTTCCATTTTTGTTACAGAAAATGTTGCAAAATATTTCAGAAAACGGCAAGAATGGTAATTCAATAGGTAACAAGGTTGTGCAAAGCAAAGTTCCACATAAGACTTCCACTAGAAATAATCCTGATCCTCAAGATAAAGGAAGTCTTCCTGTAGTTCCTGTAAATAATGTAAATAATGTAGATAAATTAGCATTAGAAACTGTGAGTAAAAAACCACAAGCTACTACTCTTAGTACTCGCAAGAATGTACCTCCTTTTCTTTTAACTTTCGAAATTTTCAACAGAAATGTGAATAATTGTATGGTTGACTCAGGAGCGTCATCTAATGTGATTCCTTGGTCTGTCTGCCAGAAGATTAACGTTGAAGTGGAACCATCTACTTTGAAAATCATACAACTTGATCGGACAAATGTCAAAGTTATAGGCGAACTAAAGAATGTATTGATTAGATCATCATCTAACCCAAAGGTTCATCAGGTTATTGATATAATCGTTGTGGATATTCCAGAAGTGTATGGTATGTTTTTTAGCAGGGACTGGTCGGAGCAGCTACATGGTTACTTCGCAACAGACTGGTCTCACTTATGGCTTCCAGAGAATGGTAAGCCTAACAAGATCAGAGTGAATCATGAAAGTTACCTAAAGTTCACGGTTACGGATTTGAACGATCCTAACGAACCATATACACCTCTTGCTGATTCACCTGAAGTCCAAGGGATGGACACCTTCTTCGGCAATTTCATGGCCGAGCTTTCACCTATCAACAATCCAGAACAGCAGTCCGAGATCGTAGCATACATGCAACCAATAGCTTCTATGCAATAGTCCCATGTACCCAATGGAAACCAAATTTGGTCTCTATATCGATCCAGCAGGTAACAAGATGGAACTGGTGCAGGCTGCATCATTATCAATCCGGCAGGTAACAAGACATTAATGGCTTGTAGACTAGAATTTGAATGTACTAACAATACTGCAGAATATGAGGGTTTATTGCAAGGCCTCAGAAAAGCCTGGGATATGAACATTCAAAACCTGGTTGTATTTGGCGACTCTGAAATAGTGGTTAGGCAGGTAAGAGATTCTATACACTGTCTTTCCCCGCATCTCAAAAGTTACCAGTCTGAGGTATGGAGTTTAATGAACAAATTTTCTTCTTTCAATATAAATTCCATTCCTAGATTAAATAATGTTGAAGCAGATTTACTAGCTAATGTAGCCTCTAAACTTCTTCCTGCAGAAGGCTTGTCCCCAAATGCATTCTCCGTCGAGCTATTGTTTCGACCATCTGTTCCTAACAATATCACAAACTGGAGAGTATTTGACGATGATCATCAAATCATTAACTTTCTGCACATGGAAGAAACCTTTCAAGGCGCAGTGATAGATGAACACACGCACGACGACAATTTGCACGATTTTATGGTAATACCTGATCCGAAATCTCCTGAAGTTCTATCCGACATGGTAAATTTCATACCCAAATCCATAGTTAGATTAGAAAAGTTTTATGATTTTGAAGATAAATTTAAAAAGACGGTCAATTGTAAAACTAATAGTTCCTCGTTATCTTATGAAAAAGTCAATCTAGGAACTAGTGAAAATCCTCA
>ML817997.1:126732-164997 GCA_009831015.1 Picea engelmannii
GTCATCCCGATGAAGCCCCAAACCTTACCCTTCCAACAAAAACTGAGGAAAATGCACCCTAAACTAGAACCGACCGTTCAAAAAGAATTGAATAAACTCCTAAGTGCTAAAATAATTTTTCCTGTTAGACACACTCAATGGGTGTCGAACCTTGTCCCAGTTCGGAAGAAAAACAGGGAAATTCGACTTTGCGTTGATTTCTGAAACCTCAACAAAGCGTCTGACAAAGACAATTATCCTGTCCCACCCATGGAACAGATCCTGCAACAGGTATCTGGTTCCGAGAGGTTATCTTTATTGGATGGTTTCTCTGGATACAACCAAGTCCTGATGTCTCCCCCAGACCAACTCAAAACCACCTTTCGTAACCCGTGGGGCACTTATGATTATCACAAAATGCCCTTTGGATTGATTAATGTTGGTGCTACCTTTCAGACAGCAATGCACATTGCTTTTCGAGGCTTAATCAATCACTCCATCATACTTTACTTAGATGATGTGACCGTTTACTCTAAAAAAAAAGACGATCATCTAGCTCACTTACGAGCAGTTCTGCTACGATGTCATAAATACGGCATCTCCTTGAACCCCAAAAAGTCCATCTTTGCAGTAGAACAGGGTAAATTACTAGGATTCATTGTGTCTAGTGATGGGATGATTATTGACCCCGAGAGGACTCAAGTCATCGCTAAACTTCCCCCTCCTACATCCAAAAAATCCATGCAGTCTTTCTTAGGCCAGATTAATTTCGTGAGAAGATTTGTCCCCAGTTTCTCCAAAATGATTAGGCCTCTACAAAACCTGATTAAGAAAGACACCCAGTACCACTGGGGACCCACAGAAAATCAAGCTTTTAATGCCATAAAGAATCCATAATAGACGCTACGTCTCTCATGAGCCCTGATTTCTCTCAAGACTTTACACTCTATACTTTTTCCTCTGACCGTTCCTATGCCGCAGTTCTAACCCAGAAGAATTCCGAGAACAACGAAGTACCCATCGCCTTAATGATCTCTGGTTTCAAAGGTGTTGAACTTAACTACCCAGCAGTCAATCGGCAAGCCTACACTGTTTTCAAAGCGGTTAAGCGCTTCCAATCCTATCTTTTGAAGTCAAGGATGAAGGTCATTGTCCCCTACCCTGTCGTAAGGAACTTGTTAGTGAAAAATGAGTTAGGAGAGAAGAGAGCCAACTGGGTCACCTCCTTGTAGGAGTATGACTTAGATATCACTCCAGCTCAGATTGTCAGAGGCCAAGGGTTGTGTAAATTGGTTGTTGATTCAGAAACAAGACAACAAGATGATAGTGATACGTCAAACCTAGAACAACACGATCAAACTTTGATTTGTTGCGCACAAAACCTCGTAAGTCCTTGGTACAACGATATTAGATTCTATCTTGAACATGGATCATTACCCCGTCACCTTGACCCCACCAAGAGAAGAGCATTGAGACTAAAGTCCGCCTCCTTTCATCTAGTTAACGGTATACTGTTTCTTCATAATTTTGACGACGTACTGATGCAATGTCTCGAAAAAGACGAAGCAGAAAAAGTCTTGCTTGAGTTGCATGCAGGAGAAGCTGGTGGTCACTTCGGTGGCGACACTACTACTCATAAGGTTTTAAGAGCTGGTTACTATTGGCCCACACTTTTTAGGGACCCCCATGCCTTGTGTCATAAATGTATCATCTGTCAGAAAGCATCAGGGCGGTTGCAAAAACCAGCCTTTCCCTTGCAACCCGTCTCGGTAGATTCTCCTTTCCAGCAATGGGACCTTGATATCATAGGTCCTGTTAACCCTCCGTCCTCGCAAAAACACAAGTATATTGTGACAGCCACAGACTACTTTACACGATGGTCTGAAGATGTTGTGCTAAGAACTGTTAACACCAGTCAGGTTATCTCTTTTCTAAACTCGAATATCATCACTCGTTTCGGTATCCCTGATTGCCTAGTCTTTGAAAACGCTTCATACTTTTCTTCTCTTGAGATGAGTGAGTTCTATTTGGAGAAAGGAATAAAGATGAAGTATTCTGCTAGTTACTACCCCCAAGGCAACGGATTAGCAGAATCAACAAACAAGAACTTGATTAAAATTATCAAGAGAACCGTGGCTGAAAATCAGAAGAATTGGCACAATGCACTGTTGAACGCACTGTGGGCTGATAGGGTAACACCCAAAGCCGCTATAGGTAACTCCCCCTTTTTCCTCATTTATGGCAGAGAAGTCATTCTTCCACCTCACATTCTTCTTCCTTCGCTTCTGTTATCACAAAATGTCCAAGAAGAAGATTGCCCCCCTTTAGAAAGGCGAATTAATGCTTTGATGAAGTTAAAAGAAGTAAGAGCCCAATATAAGCATAAGTTAGACCAACATCAACAATTGATTAAAAGCTGGTTCGATTCTAATTCTGCTTCTGATAAAAATTTTGAAGTAGGCGATCTCGTCTTGAAGTGGGACAAACCACACGAAGGAAAGGGTGAGCACACCAAATTTTAAAACTTATGGCTTGGGCCATTTCTAATTGCTGAAAAGTTGGGTCCTAGTTCCTTTCAATTGCAGAATATTGAGGGGAAGCTTGACACCTATCCAGTGAATGGCCAAGCCCTGAAGAGATACTTTGCTTGATAACTACCCTTGTATATTATGTAAATATTTCATTTTTGTTTGCACTTTCTTTTGCTTTCTGTTTTCAATTTTTATTTGAATTTATCAGTTTGTGTTCTTTGAAACAATATACATACTTGTACACTGAGCCATTCAGACAAAGACGATAGAAAAATTTCTTCGCTGAAATAACTTCTGAAGATTTGTACAAACATCAATGATACATCTCTGAAACTGATATCTATGTTGGAAAATTTTGTTGTTTGAAAGAATTTTACTGATTTCAATCTCTGAGCAAAGTTTGTCATGATCATCTATTATCTTTTTACGCTGTCCCTTTTCCGTAAAGGAATGACTCAAAATATGTCTCCCTGTCATAGGAAGTCGTTTTTATAAAACATCTCTGGAACTGAATAAAGGACGGTGCTAAAACAAATTATGATGAGGTCTAAAAAATATATGTTAAAGTATCATGATTTTCAGCGTCACCCCGCTCAGCCATATATCTTCAAAAGAAAAACAAAATAAAATTATGAATAAGAGCTATGGGAAGTGCTTGTAAACCCGCCGGGATACTGAACAGGTCTGCTGGCAACGGGTAAATGCATGCATGGTGCCAAGACAACTACGTAGGGGTACTGGACAGGCCCGCTGGAAGCAAAGCAATGTCGGGTACATGAAAATATGCAAAAAATATAAGAAACCTCTTTAATGTCCTTTATTCTGATCCAGAACTTCTTGACAGGATACAGATGTCAGAGTGGGTTAAATGGAAACCCTGTCGAGGCTATGGATGCTTGCTGGCAGCAGTGGCCATGCCAACAGTATCGAAGATTTTATCTTTAATATCATGACTTGCTGACCTTAAGACTGTTATTGGTTTTCATCTTTTAAAACACTGCTGGAAAAAATGTTTGATGACGATGTTCGTACAGTTTTCTGGTTGTTATTTTTGAGTTGAAATTTTCTTGGCTGTCCTAATATGAATTTGTTACTTTTGCAGAGATAACTACTTCTTCCAGTGTGTCACCATTGTTGGCAGCCAATTCACCTTTTTCTACTATCCTATAAGTTGCCTACACCTATGTCTTGCAAACGCCAAGTTTTTCGTCGCATTTTTCAAATAGACGACATTTTTATTTCTTGCGACATTAACACATTTGTCTTCGTTAAGTTTTCACGACTGTAAGCGTGAAAACTTCTCCTTTCGAAGTTGTTTTTCAATCATTATATGAACTATGGTTATTACTTTTGTCATTTGCGCTTACCTTTTATTTACACGATTGGAAATATCCTTTGATCAGTTCCTATACTTCGATTGATTATATCACTTGATTTTTTTTTTGAGTTTGTAAGACATTGAGCATTTGGATTTGCATTTTATGACTTGCCTAATCTTCAATTCTATGAAATGCATGAGGGTTTTGATTAAATTTTTATATGTATGATAGGATCCTTATGTTAATCTTTTTATATTTGTTTGGCTTGTCAACTATTTGGCACCTTGGTTAAACTTATGAATCAATACATTAGCGCATATTTGATTTTGGGTGTTTATTTGTATGTTGGGTGTTTAAACACCATGGCATAGTATTAGTGTGTATTTGTATACACATTGGATTTGATTAGTTGTACGCCTGACTTAATGGATGATCCACTATTATGAATTGGACAGCTATATCGGCGGTTGTACCTTGACCATAATTGTTTTGCATGGCGGTAAATAACTCCACCACCTTCGCATGCTTGCGTTAATGCTTACCCCTTTTGGCTCGATTCATTGATGTTGGTTCATATAGCTCTGTTACCATGTGTTTGAACCCTTCCCTTACCATGCATTCAACTCCATGGCACCAGTCATACGAGTTGAACCCAATGGCAAATAGGCCCTGTTGATGTTTGACAATGCCCGCCAAGATTTGGTAGACAGTGGGTGGCTTACCTTCGTGGAATGTTTCGATGGATTTAACCTTTGTGTGGTCCGACAGTTTGATATGACCTTCGATGGTGGACGAGCCAAGGTAGGCAATATACAATTGGAAATTGATGAACAGTTTATTAGTCTTGCTACGGGTTTGCCTGCCTCTGGACAACGATGGTCCAAGAATTGCAAAGTCGAGGAGGTCCCATGGACAATGCTCTTCCTGTCACGCAAAATCACCTCCTGTGATAGAGGTATGCCCGTGACCATGCTTAAACAATGTTGGCACGATTTATTAATGATAATCAAATAGTTTATCACCTGTGAGGGTCAATACGGGTTTGTGTTCTTACACCATCTGCGTTTGCTTATGGTTTTTATGGGTTATCAGCTCAATATGCCCTATTATTTGCATAGAAGCCTGTTTAAAATGTCGAAGAAGTACAAAAGAAACGAGGATGATAGTAGCCTTTTTCATTATGGGCTGGTGAAGCTTATTGTTGTCTATCATTTGACTTTGCACAAAGATAGTTGGAGAAATTTCGTTGCTCGGAATGGTTTCGAGGATCCAAACTCTACACAGGTTGACAAACCTATGGTGAGTGAGGTCAAGGTTGTACCTCTAGTGCCCTATCATATCCTATTTCCTAAACCCTCGGTCGACCCTCCTATCGACTTACCCCACGCTGTGACTAAGGGTGTTGAGACTATTAAGCCAATGAGAAAAAATCCCAAGGCCCACCTCACTGCAAACGCCAAAGGAAAAAAGAATGCATGTTTGATTTCACGGATGGCACGAAACAAGCCAAAACCCCCTGTCGAACCAAACCCTATCGTGTTGAGTGAAGACTCTGATTCGGAGGTGGAGCGTTTCTTGGCTAACGAATACCCCTATTCGCAAGGTTTGTGTGTCAAACCCTCATTCAATTTTGTGTCAAACCTACCCCCCTACCTACAGGACGACCCTAACTACCCAGGCATTAAGTTGCCTTGTGAAACCCTCGATCATTTGCCCAAATCCCCTCCTGCTCTGTCCAAACCTACAGTGTCACCCTGTGATCAATGCAATTCGTGGTTGGATCGGTATTATAATGATGTCCCAATACTCCAGTCAAAGATTCAGTCACTAGAGGACCAGATTCTAGCCCTGACCAGTCAGATGGCCAAGCTACAAGCGACAGACAAGAAACAAAAGACAACTGGCTCCATCTTGTTTAAAAATGTGGAATCAGCCACGGCTGTTGTTAATTCCAAGCTGGTATAATTGAGCAGCCTCGTCGCTACATAGGTATGGAAAATTTCATTTCATTGTGTAAATAATCTAGGTTTATATAACGATTTGATTTCAGTTTTAAACAGCTCTGTGCATTTCATTTGAATGGCTCTGTTACATTGCATGCACTCTATATATAGCTTTGTTTTGACTAGATGGAATTTCATTTTTTTAAATCATTCCCAGTTTAGATTCCATTAAATTTTCATCGATTTGATTGATCTTGGTGTGGATTTGGTTTGTTTGATTGAGTTAAAATGGATTCTCTGTTGTCAATCGAATTTGTTTGTACCTATTCTAGACAGGAATTGTTCCTCATATTCAATTTAGAAAATGATCACATTTCAATTCAATTTCGTTATAATGCATACGCTATGATTGGCAACAATTTTGATACGGTTAATTGTTATGGTTTTATGTCCCATATGACCTTCGAGCAACAGGAACACAATTCGGATTTTTTCCAATATGACTCTGTACAAACACACCCAAATCATGAATAGATTCAATTCATAATGATTATGATAAAAACCCAGCCAGTTAATTCGCATTGGTTTATTGTTAGCTCGACCATGTTATCAGTTGGATTCGTAATTGCAATGGATACTCTGTTTGAATTTGATTTGTAGAACGTGATTGGCTGTATCCAGATTCATGATTTATTTCTATACTAAACTCAGTCATGATTTGTTTGAAATTAATGATTTCGTTCAATACCAATCAAGATTATTTACCCAGTTTGCAATTATAACTTCTGTCAATTCTATTAAGATTGTGATCACAATTAATCGATCATGTCTGTTGACTGTGCAAGGATCAATGATTGAAATCTATCAAGAATTTGGTTTGGTTGATGTTGTTACGTATGATTTCATTTACCCATAATCGAAATAGTCTTTCTATCTGTGTATTCGATTAAACGATGTGAATATTTTGCTATATCGTTATAGCTATAACGAGTGGAAAATGGTTGTGTTGGATTAGATCGTATCACATACGATATGATTCATTATCAATTTCAATTGGATATGAAACAGTCTTGTTACTGTTCGATTATGAAAGACCCGATTTTATGGTAACAGAAGAACAGAGTATTCATATCTTTGTTTTCGATTGAATCATTTTGATCCTGTTTAATGATGAATGATAAAATCATTTTGATTCGTTTTCAAGTAATCATTGGAAGATAATTGGACTTAATTCTTTTTAAAGATTTGATTTGATTTTAATTCTGATTTTGTATATTATTTTAGACTATCTACAGAATCAGATGATTATGTAGCTAAGTCTGTGGAATCAGGTTTTTATTGTTTTGCTCACAAAATATCTCTCTAACTTGTTATTTTTGGTCCATTTCAGGTGAATCCGAAATTGCATTGGATTGGATGGACAATTTAGAGGATATTTGAAATATTTTGTTTCATTTTAGTTTCCTAGTTTAGTTGATTTTGGGAATATCTTCCCAGATTATGTAAACAGTTTGATACTATCCACAGAGAGGTTTTACCCTGTGGAAAGACTTATAAATACCTATTATTTTGTAATAATATCATCCTCATTGGTGGGAGAACAAGGATATGGAATTTTAAAATAGACTGAGACAAAATATGATATTCTGCTACAACTTTAGCTTTTCATGATATCAATATTTTGTTTTATGTTCTTGTGTATCAATTTGCATTTGGTTAATGACTACTTTAGCTATCTTAGTCTTTTGCAAATGATATAATTTAATCGATATAATCCATATCTTATTTCTTCCAAGTGTTTAAAAAACATAGCAATTGCTTAATTCAATTTGTGAATGACAGATTTATCTTCTTCGTAAGTTGAATTATTAAGTATAAGTTTTTGCATAACAGGTTTCCCTTATTGCAGAGATTTATAAATCATATAATTGTTATGATTTTTTATGTCTTGTTTGTCCTGTAAACAACTCAAACAGAAGTGCAGCCTATCATTTACGAGAAGCTTCTGGATCATCCGGTGTGAGTTTCCTTCCTCCGACCAGCTTCAAAGTCATCATACACAGGACAAATTGGGAGTGTTTCCAGGTCAGTTTGTTGTTTATTCGTTTAGTGTATTTGTTAGTATTTAGTTAGATATATGTGTAGTTAGTATATTAGATCGTTTAATTTCAGTAAGTTTTATCTCTTGTTCATAAAAGTAGAAAAATCAAAAAATATCTCTAGCTGTCTTAGGGCAGAAAGAAAATGAGTTTTACAGGTTTTATTCAAATCTGCGAGTTGTAGATATTGTACATTTTGTGAATACGTTATAGTGCAATAAGTAGTTAAATAGCTAATTTGTAGAGTTAGTATAGTAGTAATTAGTAGATTGTATATATAGATAGTAGAATAGTTAGTTTGTTTAGTAGTTAGTTTTAATTAGATTAGTGTATTAGTTTGTTTTATTGTTAGTTAGTTTAGTTTGTTTTATTTAGTTTTAGTTAGATTAGTTTAGTTTAGATTATTTTTCTCTTTGGTTTTCCTAGGACCTTAGATCGGCTAACAGAGCCGCTAAACCCGTCAGGGTGGTTCATTCCAAACGGCTTGGGTTATTAGACAACCCCGGACCAGTTCCACTCTCTCAGTTGACGGACGGTCAATTTCGCCCGTCAACAAGGATATGTCCTAGATAAGTTTGAAAACAGGCGAGATCAAGAATATAAACGAAAATTTAGAAAAGGTGAAACAAGAGGCGAAGGGGAAGGACAAGATCTTAGCTCAACTGCACAGAGAGAACCAAGACCTGCAGAAAGAGTGAACAAGCTTAAAACCAGATTAAAGGGTAAAACGCTACTGCAGGGAGCCAAACATGTGTTATGTGACACAATTGTTGCGGAGGTTGCTAAATTCAGAAGTTATCTTAACTTTATCAACGACAAAGACAGCATGGTTGCTACACCTTGGAACAAATGCGTTGTTGTAAATGAAGTGCTAGCAAGGAAGCCCTTGGAATGGGCTCAAAATATCATCGACTTATTAAATGCCATACCAATTGTCGATCTTCAAACCATTTCTGTGAAGGACAGGACCGCTTTAATCATTTTAGCCAAGAGAATCATTGCCAAACACAACCTACTTAGATCAGTTCAGAATAAAGTTGTGCAAATGGACCTTAGCATACAAGAGTTTAAAGACGCCTTTGAACAATTGTTTGCTAAAGGCATCCCCTCATTCTGGAATGGAAAAGGCTCATTATACAAGCAGGAGTATTATCACACTCTGCTCATGCAATGCGGGATGGACCATTCTAGGTTTGAAGATATGGAGGAAAGTCTGAAAGGTCCTAGCTTGGTAGAACATTTAGCTACTGATTTCAAAATTCTGAACAAATTCAAAATGGTGAAATTTAGCATGCCAATCATGTCCTACACAACGTGCATCGACCTAGAAATTTGGATTAAATAATTGATGGACTATTAAATCCCCTCGGATGCACAATGGAAGGAACTTGTGTGGTTGGGAAAGACAAAATTCCATGTCCCGGGAACAAACAGATAATCTCCAACTATCACCCATCTTACAGGATCCAACGAAAGTGCAGAGTAGGCCAGATGTAGCGAAAGAAGCCAGGCGGGCAAAGAGATTGTTCATGATGATGAAACGTTTCTTTTTTGCTAATGATTGTAAGTTGTTTCGTATACCGAAACTGACATCCAAAACTGTTACAGAAGCTTAAACGTTTCAATTTCAGTTATTTTTTATCAAACTGTATAAGTACTATGAGGATTGAATTAGTTAGTGTTGGTAGAAGTGCAAGAGCACCTTTTTGGTTATATCAAACTCTATTTGTAAATTTTCTAAATCTAAATTGAATACAAATGCAGAAGGTTTTGAAGTTTCTATGAAAATATTATAATGGGTGGTGATATGATCTTTGTTTCCTTTCATCATATGTATTTCTTGTAGCCTATCATTTCATTTACAGTTTCTTCTATTTAAATTGGAGAATTTAAAGGCCCTGAATTCGTCCTGTGATGCTCTTGGATTAAGTAATTTAAACTATGTGATTGTCTTCCTAACTTATTCAGAATTCATTTCAGCAATGCTCTGATGCAGTTATTTGTCTTCTTTATCTTCCTACACGTCTTTTTATTTCAAGAATAAATCAGATTCATCGTCTTATTTATCCTTTGTCCTCTAGAGAGTTCTATCAACCGATGCATTATTTCCATTCACTTTAAGAATTTTGACTCCATGGCCCATAGTGTTCTCCCCTTCTTTGCCAGCAACTTTATTAAAAATCCCCAAAACAAACCAAATCTAGCCACCGATTTCCATAGATATATCAAGTGACACAAGAAATCCCTCTCTTAGTTAAGCAGGCTAGTGCCTCATCTCTAAATTTGTTTGAAACAGTTACCTTTGTCATTTGTCTATTCAGCCGGACAAAATTTACAGAGTGCTAACATTCTGGCATTGTTGCTGGGGATGATATCGAAAAATTTCCCCTGGGAAAATGCTTAAAGATTTAGTTTGATCCCTGAGGGTGACAGTGGAGCAATTACCTTATTGGTTGAAGATTATCTTTACCCTGGAAACTCCATTACCAAGAGACCAGTTCTACTACGCTATGTAAGATAGAAATACTGGCTCCTAAGAAAATCCACACTAGGAGAAACCTAGACACCGAGCCTACGGTCCCTGTGTCTAGCCTTGAAAAGATTGGCCGAAGAAGAAAATAAAGGACAGTAACCCCTGTGTTACATCCAAATCGATATTCTTCCTTACCTAGAGACGTATTGATGAGTATCGAAGACCTTGAGTTTGACCTAAAATTTGAACACTCCCTGTTCATAACCAGGTCTGAATCTCATCTATACGAGACCCTATTTGACGAAAAAATATTCCAAGATTTGATTCCATCCGCTCTTGTCGAACCTGTAGTGCCTCATGTCTGAAACCAACAGCCACTCCGACCCCTCACAACAACTATGGAATCTAGATTTTCTCCTCTCATATTGCCTGTTTTATTGCATGACTTACCCCTGTTTCCATCCTTATACACACTTGCAAACGTGAGCTAAGTCTGGCTCACTTAGTGTGTCCTTGGAGGCACAATGCCTAGGTTCACAGTCCACACTATCACTTTGACCGGAACCTCTTTTGTCTAGGCTTACTCCTAGGGAAGCCAAAGGGGGTAGACCTTAGTTACTAGATGTGTTAAAATTAAGTTCTAGGAGTTAGTTTTAATTGTTTACAAGGTTTGGGGGATTATAATCCTAATATGCTAAGGCAAAAATGCAAGGTTCAAGGGTTAGCATGAAAATCAATCATTTTCCCTAGGTCTACTAAGACTAGTGCCTAAAGATTGGGCAAGGGGTCAACTATGTTAAGGGTTGTTTCGTTACAAGTAGATTACAAGTTACTTACAAGATTACAAAAGAATCAATTAAACCAATGAATATTAGATACAAGTACTTAAAAAATAATTACAAAATATCTATTCACAAATGAGATATCCACAAAGTACTTGATGCAAGATTTACAAATAAATAATATCTAAGATACAACAAGTAATCTAACCACATTTTACTTATATGTGTGCAGGATATCAAAAGACTAAAGCATCACAACACATCACCACATTTATGAGATCATCATCAACACATTCCAAAGATTTAGAAGATTTAATCACCACTGTTATAAAGATTATTGAATATGATCCACACTCATAGTTGTTAAACCCACTAGTAGTTTATTAGATTTGGTCTAGGGTTTAATTATTAGGCTTTCTTAAGATTTATCAAATTTTATTAAATATTTCACCAAAGCCTCCTCCTCCTATTGTCAAATAACTATTGGATGCTCAATAAGTGTTTCCACCCTAGCTTCACAGGTCAGCCCAAAACAAGAGTACTTCCCGGAGAGGACACACACACCTGGTGCACCACGAGACAGTCCCCTGCCACTACCTTCCGTTGTTTTCCTCAAGCCCCATTTTATATGGTGAAGATGGTGGTGTAAGGTACCCTAAATAGTCTATTAAGTATAGATATTTATTAGGTATACTTTTAGTTGATTATTAGAGTGTTTTGAAGATTTGAAGACACTTTTAAAGTGTGATTTAGTGATATGGCCAAAACTGTTATGAGATTTTAAGTGTGTTGCTTCAAGCTTATGTTATTAAGAATATAAACACATGTAAATCAAATACATATGGCTGAAAATATTTAGATTATCACATCCACATATGAGCTTGCTATTAATAATAAATTACAATGGCAAGGACAACTTGCCTTAAAGAGTTGGAAAGAAAATTTAGTGTGTTTTCCTACTTAACCAATCAATAACATTCAAGCCCAAGCAAATGGATTCCAAAGATATAAGAAATAAAGATATAAACTATTCACCTATCTAAGCACTTAGAGATTAAGGCATTTAAGATCTAAAACATGTGCATGAAGAAGAATGCTTGAAAATCAACTAAGCAAATAAAGATCTAGTTAGGTTACTTATTATACCTCCCAATAGGCTTAAGACAATGATTGTGTGTTTGATCTAAATATAAAAAAATTATAGAATTAAACCATAAATCACCAATCACATCATCAGCCTCTTAACCTTACCTATTGGGGTATTCCTCTCCCAACTAGGTAGGAAATTATTTAGGTTTTGCTTAGTTAGGTTAACTTCTTTCAAGATTTAGAGATTAGGGCAAACAAGTAAAAGATAAAGAGAGAGAGATAAACTAAGAAAGTAAACTATCAAACAAGCAACCAACCAAGAGACTACTCTACCCCACGTCCTAGGTTGAGAAGGTGGCCCTCACCTTCTAAACCTCACATCTTAGCTAAAATGGGAAAAATAAAATGATGAAAATGAAACCCTAGCTATATCTATGCTACCCAACAAACTCACACAAAAAGGAAGTCCATACCACTTCTTCATCTAAGAGTGTAAACCACTACAAGCAATCCAAGGAAGCCAAAACGTACCAAAATGATGAAAATTTGCAAGGTAGGGTTGCGAGATAGCTACCAAACCCCTTGGAGGGGGTTCTAGTGTTGTGTGGATGTCCTTTGGGCAGTCAATAGTCCTCTCAATCAGATCTGAAACTTGCAAAACAAACAACCTATGTTTGCTAGAAAGCTACACACAACCAAGAAAAATGATGGAAAACCCTTTCTTTTTTAGGGCAAGACCTTTCCACAAGAACAAGAGAGTATATTGTATGTAAATGACCTATCTAAATATGTTATGCTAGCTGAAAAATGAATGTGTATGAACAACAATATAGATGAAGAGTAAATGGTTAGAGAACTGGAGTGTATGAGTGCCTCAAGAGACCCTTCTCCTTTAAGGAGTTCCCAATGAAACCATTGAAGTATAAACCTACAAAAATTCCTTAAGTGATGTGAATACAAGAGACAATCTGTTGATGTATGTAAATAAAATGACACTTCAATCCTATCTAATACATCAAGATAGATAAACCCATAAGCATACACATTAATAGATATACTTAGATAACACTTTAGCTAAGATCAAAAGTTACAATCACCCAAAGAAATTGATACAATGTTACCTCATAAGCATAAGAAGATCAAGCATACACATTGCTCGTCTAGTTATCCTCCAAAGTTTCTCCTTTATTATTACCTAAGAAAATAGATCTTGGAGAGAAAATACTCCAAAACCCTAAGAGCATAAGAATGGAAAATGGAATAATGGAGAGAGAGAGAGAATTGAAAATCAAGTAGCGTAATAATAGCTCAAGATATGGTGAGTTGGGAGTGAGAAATGAGATCTATTTATACTTGGAGAGACAAACCTACCTCTCTTGGATCAATGTCAAGTGTCCACCACAAACAAAATGAGTAGCTCTAAAGGCTAGGGCATACCATCTAGGGTTTGAAAGCTAGATCTAGGGTGAAAAAAATGTAGGCGATGTTGGGATCAAGAAAAGAGGTGTGGGAGGCCTTGGGATTGATGCTAAGAAAGGTGAGAGGTCTCAAATAATTTAAAAAAAAAAAAATTGTGGAGTTTCTAGATGAGGGAGGGCACAACTCCTCTTGGAGGGCACACCTCTTTTGATGAGGTAAAGGAAAAGGATGGTGAGAGATGAGTGTGTGAGGTTGGGATCACACAAAACCATAAGATAGGTTTTGGGATCCTTGCTAGGGCAATAGAAGAACCTCCAAATAATTAAAAATGAATTTTCATTGGATATCTACAAAGGGGGGCGTAACTCTCCTTGGAGGGTGTTCCGCAAAGGGGAAAAACAATAAAATGGAAGGAAAGAGTGAGGTGGAGGGAGTGGGGTCACCTCTATGGGTTACATGGAGGCTAAAAGGAGTGAAAAATCAAGAGAGGGGGCCACACGGAAGCCACAAAATTAATAAAAAAGGAAAAACGTCAATCCCCCTAGGGGGGCGTGACTTTTTAGTGTAGAAGGTGGGTAAGGGGTTAGAATAAGTTGGAAAAGGTTGGGAGGGTTATGTTATGCTTAGGGGGTATCTCTCTAACCACAGTTTCAACTTTTCACATCCTCTAACTCATTATTACAACTTTTACATTTTTCCATGTTTGGACTTTAGCAATTAAAATTTGTTGTTTTAGACTGACTGACACTCCGGGTGGACAAACCCATGGCTAAAGTTGTCCGAATGAGATAAAACTTGGTCCATGGGTGTAAGGGGTGCTATTCCATTTCTTTTGAGCAAAAATACCCCTATCAAAAATCCAAGGACCTAGTTTTTACAATTATTGCTCAAAATTAATTAATTAAATAAATAAATAAACCTCCAAACTTAGGGAAATTTAATTAAAAATTAATTAATTAAAAAAACCTGACTTAGACTCGATAGAATTCTGAAAAAAATTCTAAGATGTCTTGCATGTTCATTTACAATGATTCCCTATAATAGTTACCAAAAGATAAGCCCGCCAGAATGTCATTCACCACTTTGGAGGAATTATTGCAAGTGTGAGGGAAAAACTCAAGGGAAATCAAGAGGGTTGAAAAGCCCAACTGATAACCTAAGGATAAAAAACCCTCGGTGAAAGGAACTCTTCTAGTGAACCGATCCTAAGGTAACTGACATGGACATGACTCATGCAGACCTATTACATTATTAACCCATGCAGGGGTGTAGAAATTCCAATTACAAAATAAAGTGTTGGGGCCAAACACTGCCCTATAGAGACAAAAGTATTCAACAAAATGGCATATGATGATGCATCTCTTCATGGAACATGAGTTGACCATCTGTTTTGGAGAGGCGGTCAACATCTAGCTTCACATGGGGACGAGTGTTTGATCTTTTCACTCGAGACGGAGAGCATACGAGAATCCATCACCTACAATAGAGTGCTCACTAATAACCAACATAAGAATACATTTATACATGATTAAATCAATGAATTCTATATACAACATTTACATAATGAAATAACTAAAGTACAACATCATAATTTTACAACAAATGAAATCTATAGTACAGAAAAATTTCTAAGTACATATTTACATAAATAATGAAATAATACAAAATTAAAATACAAGGAGAAAGGGTTAGAGATACGTTACAGAGGGTGTCCATTCAGACACCAAGTTTCCCCATCATTTGTAAAATAGCTTGAGTTGTTACCCATTCCTCTAAATGTTGATGTGATCACCATCCAAATGGCTTAGATGAAAAGAATTTGGCCCTGCTATTTCCCTGATCAAATATGGCCCTAGACATAAACTATCAAACTTGCCATGCTTTCAATGTTTCTCTCTGTCTTTATCCCATAGAGAAACGGTATCACCCACAAGGAAGTCCCTGTGTCTGGCTAACCTGTCAAAATCTTTCTTAACCCTGTTTTGATTTCTACAATTCTGATCATAAGCCTTTTGTCTGATTTCATCTAACTCAATAATCTGATTGACCTTGTTCTGAACTGCATCCTGCTCTGCGGAAGTGTCCTCAAATGATCCATAAGTAGGAAGTCTAAGGTGCACTGGCAACCTAGTCTCCAATCCATACACTAGCTCAGAAGGACTCTTTCCAGTAGTTGTTTTCTTTTTTATTATGTTGGCCTATAATGCGTGTTTGATTTTACTATCCCAAGACTTCTTGTTTTCACCAACTATTTTCTTAACAATGGTCATTAAGTTTTTATTTCTTGATTCTTCCTGACCATTTCCTTGATTCTTCCTGACCATATCCTGCTCTAAGGATTTTGTGGGTAGTAGTTTTAGCAGCGAAGTGTCCTCCAAAAAACCCTCCATGGAATTCATACATTAGTTTCTTTGACTCAATGTCATCCACACATCTAAGGCTAACCCCATCAAGATTTTTCCATCCTAATCCATCTCTAGTAAGGACATACTTAGAATATTTTAACCTTAAAGCCCTTTTCTTGTGTCCTACTAGATACCTTGGACAAGTCAGATTCTTAATATAGAAAATGATCTATATACCAATATACTTGTTCAAGTTTTAACAAGTTAGGATGCCATTCTTCATTAATGATTTGGTTAACCATATACAAGGATTTATCATTACTTTCTGTCAACATTCTTGCCAAGCTTTGACCCTTAATCAATTTTGTAGGTTTAATTTCCAAATCATACTCTTGGATTTTAGCAAACCATCTACCCCTTGAGCCTAATCCTTCCACTTGAGATAACACATCTTTAACCACAGAATCAGGAACATAACATATCACTTTGGAATATCCGATGAAGACTCTGAAATGTTTCAGTGATTTGACTAAGGCATAAGCTTGTTTCTCAAACATAGGATACTTTAACTCTGAATTTTGCAAGGACCTACTCATATATGCAATAGGTTGATCATGGCCTTGATCATTTTTCTAAAGCAACACACCGGCAATTGTGTCTTCAGAGGCAAAAGAGAAGATCTGAAAATCCTTCTCATAATCTGGGCTGATAAGAACTGGAGCTTCACATATAGCAGTCTTAATCTTTTCAAAATCTCATCTACTTTCATCATTCCATTCTACATCCTTCTTAAGTATCTTATATATAGGTTTCATGATTTCAGCATAGTTAGGAATGAACCTATGGACAAAATTGGTTTGTCCTAAGAAGGACTGAAGAAGTTTCTTTGTTGTTGGAAAAGGAATTTTACCAATGGCTTCCACCCTATCTGGGTCTAGTTTAACTCCATATTTAGTTATTATGTGGCCCAATAAGTTACCTTTAGTCACCCCAAAGACTGACTTAACAGGATTTAGAGATATTCCAAACTCTCTACATCTGTCCAAAACTTGCCTAAGGTGGCCAATGTGAGTTTTACCATCCTTAGAAAAAGTTGTTAAGCAATCTTGATATATTTCAATCAACTTACGAATCAACTCCCTGAAGGCATAATCCATAGCCCTTTGAAAAGTAGCTCCAGCATTTGACAAACCAAATGGCATTCTAAGATATTCAAAAGTTCCCCATGGAGCAGTAAAAGTAGTCTTATGCATATCTTCTGCTTTAAGTCTGATCTAATTATAACCCGAGAATCCATCAAGCATGGAAATCATTCTTGATCATGTAACCCTTTGAAGTAGAGTTTCCATCTTGGGAAGGGGATAGTTGTCTTTTGTGCAAGAAATTTTTAAGTTCTTGAAATCAATGCATATTCGAATTTGTCCAATCTTCTTCCTAGCAACAACCAAGTTTAAGCACCATGAAGAATGTCTAGTCTGCGCAATAATGTTTGCTTCTAACATTTTCTATAACTCCTTTTGGACCAAAGGAGCTAACTTGGGGTTCAACTGCCTCAACTTCTGTCTAAAGGGCTTAGTACCTTCCTTAAGAGGAATCACATGCTGAATCACATCCTCCCTATAGACTTTGAGCTCATCATAGCTAAATGCCAAGACATCCCTATATTCATTTAATAACTTAACAATTTCATTCATTTCTTCTATAGGGGTAGTCTTGCCTACTTTTATCAATCTAGGCTCTTCATTAGTTCCAATATTGACTTCCAGGTAATCACATAATTTTTTCTTTGATTCATCTTTTTTCTTATGACCATCCTGTCTATCAAAATCCATTTTTGAATAAACCACTCATTTAGGTGGTGCCTTTAAGTGGTGTAATTACACCCTTCTTCTTTTGTACTTATATTTAAGTCTAAAAATTCATGTACGTGAAGCAAAAACTTGACCATCTGCTTATCATCATCAAAAACTTGCCAATGATCCATATTATTTGGGATGGAGGGTTTGAAAATTACTTCAACTGAAATGTTCTCATCTATTAAAATGTCTGGAAGTTGTAGTGTGGAAGATGCTACTGCAAGTTTATCGGCTTTCGAATTTTTTTCTCTAGGAATTGCAATCAAATTTATAGCATCTAAGTCATCCATTAAGTTCCAAATTGCACTCCTATATCCCTTTAATATTTCATACTTGCAAGCAAACTTATTATTTAACTGTTGTATGACCAAATATGAATCACCTTTGATATTTAGACATTTGATTCCCCTATCTCTGCAAATTTCCAAACCAAGGAGTAAAGCTTCATACTTAGCCACATTATTAGTTGCATCAAACTCCAATCTATAAGAAAAATTCATCACTTCACCACTTGGAGATTGAAGCACAATTATGGCACCCTTTCCTGCTCTATAAAAAGCACCATCAAAATTCATGTACCACACATTGTCCAATTCATTATGTTTAACTGTTTTTGCAAAGGCACAATAGAATTATACAAGATGGCATAGTTACCAAGACCTTCATCAGTCCAGTTTAATTCATTTTTGGGATTCTTGGGATCTTCAACATGATACTTCCTATATCCTTCCCTATTCAATTTGAAAGTACTTCCATCTGGGGTAGGGAGAGTAGCATAATATAGATCCATTTGCAAACTACCACCCAAGTCTGCATCTGCTTTTCTATTTAATAACATTCCCCAAACATCTGGCACATCAATTACCACAATATCCATTTCAAACATGATGTTTGGAAATGCTGCTAAAAATACTTGCAAACCCTTAATCAATCCATGCACTTCTATTGTTTGACTGTCCAAGGCACAAATGTTGTGATAAGGTCTAGATATTATTAAGTTCAATTGTTCCATCACCTTCTTAGTAATAACATTTGAAGTTGCTCCTGAATCTAACATGCAATTGTGCAACACTTTGTCGTTCACAAGTAAGGAAAGGTAGAAAGGAAAATTATTTTCATTCTTCCTATCCCAATTCTGTAGAATCAATGGTGCATCCTGGTAAGTTGTGGCTACTTGTTTCAACAAGATTCTTAGGTGGCTCATCTATGGATTTAAGTAACTTTTTCTTTTGTGAAGGAATCTTCATGAGTTATGATACTATTACTAACATATTTACATTACTCAACCATCCACCTTAGTCTATATTTAAATATGCATCAGTTGGCACCTTAGAATTAGGAGGAGATACCTTGGGAATATTGGTTTGACCTTTATATTCACTTGTTTTTTCCTTCCTTTGGTATGTAATTCCTCTAAACCTATCCATTTCTGCAACGTGTTGAGGAGTGGGCTTGGGCCCATACTTTTTTGTAGCTTTATCAATAATTCCACTCATAAAGTTTCCATGTCTTCCCAAATCATTTACATCCATCCAATCGTAATGGCCACCATAGTATCTGTTATTACACATGTTTACTTTTTCATTTCCTTGGTTTTCATACTCATTATTGCACTCCTCAAGGAAGACTAGACAGGTTGATTCCTCATGAAACTCACCGCAAGGTCTACCATACAACATAGGGTGATGATATACAAGATTAGTGGTTTAAAAAGGATTTGGTGGCCTTTGATCATTTTGATGAGGTCTCTGTGGCTACTTATCATTTGGCTTATTTTGTTGTCTATTACCTTGAGACCTCTCTACTGTGATCAAACTATTCTACAAAGCATTAATCTGATTGGCATGGTTGGCTTCCATCTATTTGACTTGATTGGCATGATTGATTTCCATCTATTTAACTTGATTGGCATGATTTATTTCCATCTGTTTAACCAACTGAGTAAGTTCTTTCATTCCATCACTAGAGGGTTTCTAATTTTCAACATTTTTCTTCTTATCCTTGTAAGGTTGAGAAGAAGACCCTCTAGTGAAACCAGGAATGTTTGACTTCCTAGCCTCAAGCATATTTTGTTCAATCCTTAAAGTTGTTTCTTGTGCTACCACAAATTTTGAGGGTCCTTATCCCATAAGGCATATCTCATTTCTCCCTCAAAAGCTTCTATATAATAAATCAATATTGCAGCAATGGGGGGCTTGACATCTTGATGAAGGCTCTTCACCAAGTTATTAAATTAATCATTGAACTCTACCACTGTTTCATTTTATTTTTTATGGTTGGTGGTGAGTGCACCCAACTAAAACCTATGTTCTTTCTGATCACCCCACCTCTTTCTAAATTCATCCAAAATTGCATTCAGGGTGCTAAACTTATTTGCAGGAAAATCTTCAAACCAATTAACAGTGCTTCCTTCCAATGAATACACAAAAAGGGTCATCTTTACATCGTCTTCATCATGACCTCCACAATACTTCCCAATACACCTATGGAAATTTGAGATGTGAGCACTGGTACTTATAACATTGTTTCCATGGAAGATAGGTATTGTATCAATATCTTTCTCATGAACATCATGAGGGGAACCCTAGATGGCTGCAAAGTTCAAGGGACTCAAAAAGGTGGCCATTAGAACACTAGTGTTATTAATGGGATTATTAACAGTTGGTTGATTATTAGTTTGGAACAAGTATTGGATATCATTGAGTGCTTCCTCCCTAAGACTTTCAAGTAGGCTCCTAGGAGCTAAGCGGTTTAATCTTCTCCTATAAACCTGTTTAGGCTCAAGAAAAGAGTAAAGCACTCCTTGAGAATTGCTCCTAGTAGTATACCTGCTAGATTTTTTCAATGGAGTCACCACTTAGATAGGAATCACACAAAGATAACCAATCTTAAGTTCAAAGAATTTTAAGACCTATAAGATTTTATTATTTAGTTCTTAAAGAATTAAGTTAATTCGTTAGGACAAAGGATAAATGACTTATCCCCGACAACAATGCCAAATATGTTGTCGTTCTTATACACACCTGTAAACGTGAGATAAGTCCAACTCACTTAGTGTGTCATTGGAGGCACAATGCCTAGGTTCACAACCCACGTTGTCACTTTGACCGGAACCTCTTCTGTCTAGGCTTACTCCTAGGGAAGCCAAAGGGGGTAGACCTTAGTTACTAGATGTGTTAAAGTTAAGTTTTAGGAGTTAGTTTTAATTGTTTACAAGCCTTGGGGGATTCTAATCCTAAGATGCTAAGTCAACAATGAAAGGTGCAAGGGTTAGCATGAAAATAACTCCTTTGGGGGATTCTAATCCTAAGATGCTAAGTCAACAATGCAAGGTGCAAGGGTTAGCATGAAAATAACTCCTTTTCCCTAGGTCAACTAAGACTAGTGCCTAAAGATTGGGCAAGGGGTCAACTATGCTAAGGGGTGTTTCGTTACAAGTAGATTACAAGTTACTTACAAGATTACAAAAGAATCAATTAAACCAATGAATATTAGATACAAGTACTTACAAAATAATTACAAAATATCTATTCACAAATGAGATATCCACGAAGTACTTGATGCAAGATTTACAAATAAAGAATATCTAAGATACAATAAGCAAGCTAACCATGTTTTACTTATATGTGTGCAGGATATCAAAAGACTAAAGCATCACATCACATCACCACATTTATGAGATCATCATCAACATATTGTATCATCAACACATTCCAAAGATTTAGAAGATTTAAGCACAACTATTATAAAGATTATTGAAGATGATCCACACTCTTAGTTGTTAAACCCACAAGTAGTTTATTAGATTTGGTCCAAGGTTTAATTATTAGGCTTTCTTAAGATTTATCAAATTTTTTTAAATATTTCACCAAAGTATCCTCCTCCTATTGCCAAATAAATGTTGGATGCTCAATAAGTGTTGCCACCCTATCTTCACAGGTCATCCCAAAAAAAGAGTACTTTCAAGAGAGGACACACACCTGGTGCACCACGAGACAGTCTCCTGCCACTACCCTCTATTGTTTTCCTCAAGCCTCGTTTTAAATGGTGAAGATGGTGGTATAAGGTACCCTAAATAGTCTATTAAGTATATATATTGATTAGGTAGACTTTTAGGTGATTATTAGAGTGTTTTTAAGATTTTAAGACACTTTTAAAGTGTGATTTAGTGATATGGCCAAAATTGTTATGATCTTTTAAGTGTGTTTCTTCAAGCTTATGTCATTAAGAATATAAACACATGTAAAGAAAATAAATATGGCTGAAAAGATTTAGATTATCACATCCACATCTGAGCTTGCTATTAAGAAGAAATTACAATGGCAAGGACAACTTGCCTTCAAGAGATGGAAAGAAAATTTAGTGTGTTTTCCTACTTAACCAATCAATAACATTCAAGCCCAAGCAAATGGCTTCCAAAGATATAAGAAATAGATATATAAACCATTAAATTATCTAAGAACTTAGAGATTAAGGAATTTAAGATCTAAAACATGTGCATGAAGAAGAATGCTTGAAAATCAACTAAGCAAATAAAGATCTAGTTAGGTTACTTATTATGCCTCCCAATAGGCTTAAGACAATGATTGTGTGTTTGATCTAAATCTAAAACAATGATAGCATTAAACCATAGATCACCAATCACATCATCAACCACTTAACCTTACCAATTGAGGTATTCCTCTCCCAACTAGGTAGGCAATTATTTAGGTTTTGCTTAGTTAGGTTAACTTCTTTCAAGATTTAGAGATTAGGGAAAACAAGTAAAAGATAAAGAGAGAGAGAGAAACTAAGAAAGTAAATTATCAAACAAGAAACCAACCAAGAGACTACTCTACCCCATGTCCTAGGTTGAGAAGGTGCCCCTCACTTTCTAAACCTCACGTCTTAGCTAAAAAGGGAACAAGAAAATGTTGAAAATGAAACCCTAACTATATCTATGCTACCCAACAAACTCACACAAAAAGGAAGGTCGTACCACTTCTTCCTCTAAGAGTGTAAGCCACTACAAGCAAGCCAAAGAAGCCAAAATGTACCAAAATGATGAAAATTTGCAAGGTAGGGTTGAGAGATAGCTACCAAACACCTTGGAGGGCCTTCTAATGTTGTGTGGATATCCTTTGGGAARCCAATAGTCCTCTCAATCAGATYTGAAACCTGMAAAACCAGCAAGCTAKGCTTGCTAGAAAGCTACACAGAACCAAGAAAAATGATGGAAAACCCTTKCTTTTTTAGGGCAAGACCTTTCCACAAGAACAAGAGAGTATATTGTATGTAAATGACATATCTAAATATGTTATGCTAGYTGAAAAATGAATGTGTATGAACAACAATATAGATGARGAGTAAAGGGTYAGAGAAGTGGAGTGTATGAGTGCCTCAAGAGACCTTTCTCCTTKAAGGAKTTCCCAATGAAACCCTTGAAGTATAAACCTGCAAAAMTTCCTTAAGTGATGKGCATACAAGAGACAATATGTTGATGTAYGTAAATAAAACGACACTTMAATCCTATCTAATACATCAAGATAGATAAACCCATAAGCATATGCATTAATAGATCTACTTAGATAACACTTTACCTAAGATCAAAAGTTGCAATCACCCAAAGAAATTGATACAATGTTACCTCATAAACATAAGAATATCAAGCATACGCATTGCTCCTCTAGTTATCCTCCAAATTTTCTCCTTTATTGTTACTCAAGAAAATAGATCTTGGAGAGAAAATACTCGAAAACCCTAAGAGCATAGAATGGAAAATAGAATAATGGAGAGAGAGAGAGAATTGAAAATCAAGTAGCATAACAATAGCTCAAGATATGGTGAGTTGGGAGTGAGAAATGAGATCTATTTATACTTGGAGAGGCAAACCTACCTCTCTTGTATCAATTCCAAGTGTCCACCACCAAGCAAATGAGTAGATCTCAAGGATAGGGCGCACCATCTAGGGTTTGAAAGCTAGATCTAAGGTGTAGAAAAATGTAGGAGGTGTTGGGATCAAGAAAAGAGGGTTGGGAGGCCTTGGTATTGATGCCAAGGAAGGTGATAGGTCTCAAATAATTTAAAAAAAAATATTTTGTGGAGTTTCTAGATGAGGGAGGGCGCAACTCCTCTTGGAGGGCGCACCTCTTGGGATGAGGTAAAGGGAAAGGATGGTGAGAGATGAGTGTGTGAGGTTGGGATCACACAAAAACATAAGATAGGTTGTGGGATCCATGTTATGGAAAGAGAAGAACCTACAACTAATTAAAAACGAATTTTCATTGGAGATCTACAAAGGGGGGCGTAACTCTCCTTGGAGGGCACTCCACAAGGGGGAAAAACAATAAAATGGAAGGAAAGAGTGAGGTGGAGGGAGTGGGGTCACCTCTAGGGGTGACGGGGAGGCTAAAAGGAGTGAAAACGCAAGAGAGGGGGCCACACTCAAGACACAAAATTAATAAAAAAGGAAAAACGTCAATCCCCCTAGGGGGGCGTGACTTTTGAGTGTAGAAGGTGGGTAACGGGTTAGAATAGGTTGGAAATGGTTTGAAGGGTTGTGTTATGCTTAGGGGGTCTCTCTCTAACCATCATTTCAACTTTTCACATCCTCTAACTCATTATTACAACTTTTAAATTTTGCCATGTTTGGACTTTAGCAATTAAAATTTGTTGTTTTAGACTAACTGACACTCCGGGTGGAAAAACCCATGGCTAAAGTTGTCCAGCTGAGCTAAAAATTGTTCCATGGATGTAGGGGGCTCTATTCCATTTCTTTTGAACAGAAATACCCCTATCAAAAATCTAAGGACCTAGTTTTTACAATTATTGCTCAGAAATAATGAATTAATTAAATAATTAAACCTCCAAACTTAGGGAAATTTAACTGAAAATTAATTAATTAAAAAAAAACCAACTTAGACTCGACGGAATTCTGCGAAACTTTCTAGGATGTCTTGCATTTTCATTTACAATGATTCCCTATAATAGTTACCAAAACATAAGACCACTAGAACGTCGTTCACCACTTTGGAGGAAGTATTGCAAGTGTGAGGGAAAAACTCAAGGGAAATCAAGAGGAATGAAAAGCCCAACTGATAACCTGAGGATAAAAAACCCTCAGTGAAAGGAATTCTCCCAGTGAACCGATCCCAAGGTAACTGACCTAGACATGACTCATGTAGACCTATTACATTATTAACCCACGCAGGGGTGTGGAAATTCCAATTAGAAAATAAAGTGTTGGGGCCAAACACTGCCCTGTAGAACCAAAATTCTTCGAAAAAATGGCATATGATGATGCATCTCTTCATGGCACATGACTTGACCACCTATGTTGGAAATAGTCCTGGCAGATAAAGGTATACTCGGGCAACAATTGGAAGAACTTTCAGAATAACAAGGTGACCCAGAAGATCAGATATGGAAAATGAATTTCGATGGAGCTGCATGTAGAGAAGGAGCTGGAGCTGGCATGTGGATAATTCATCCCACAGGAGATGCAAAATTATTCTCTTACAAACTTGTTTTTGAATGTACAAATAATATGGCCGAATACGAGGCGTTAATATTGGGATTGAAAGTCTTGGAAGAGATGGGCGCCAAAAGGATCGTTGTACTTGGAGATTTTGAACTCATCATAAATCAAATCAAAGGCATCTACCATGCCAGAAATCCTAAACTGAGGGCTTACAAAAATCTGGTATTAGAAATTCTTGAGAAATTTTCATAATGCAACCTTTCAGCAATTCCACGGGAGAAGAATCAAGTTGCAGATGCACTTGCCACTTCAGAAGCGGTGTTCAAAGTCCCAATTTTTCTTGAAAAAAGATACAAGGTTGAAGTCAAGTATAGGTCGGCGATACCAGACAATATGAAACATTGGAAAGTCTTCGAAGACGATAAACAGATAGAGAGCTTCCTCAGGATGGAAAATGAGTTCGAGAATTTAAGCATTGATGAATGTTACAACGATGAAGTAGATGCAGTTGCTTTCACCAAAGAAGGATACTTTGACAATCAAATTGCTGGCAGAGATATCATGTAGCTGAAGAGCAACGTTATCCCCAAAGGCCTGGTGCCATTGGAAAAACGTTTTGATAACAAAGATGTGGCCAGAAGTCCAAAGATCACAGTAGATGAAGGGGGCCTGGAGGATTGTAACATTGGTACTCTAGAAGACCCGAAGATCATTAAACTATCCAAGAAGCTCAGCCCTGAAGTAAAAGAGAGGTATGTAAAATTGATGAAATAATTCCCTAATGTTTTTGTCTGGAGATATGATGACTTGAAAGTTTATGATACTAGTATATTCCAGCATATCATCCCAATAAAATAAGATCACAATCCATTTAAACAAAAGTTGAGAAGAATAAACCCTTTGTTGTTACCATTGATAGAGAAAGAAATAAAGAAATTGTTTGAAGAAAAAATCATAGTGTCCCTAAGATTCTCCAAATGGGTAGCAAATCTAGTACCTGTCAGAAAGAAGAGTGGGGAGATCAAATTGTGTGTGGATTTCAGAAATCTAAATAAGGTATCTCTTAAAGATAACTACCCTTTGCCCAAAATGGACTACATTCTACAGAAGGTAGTGGGCTCTCAAAATATGTTGATGTTGGATGGTTTCTTGGGATACAACCAGATCATGGTACATCCTGACGATCAAGAAAAGACAACATTCACCACACCTTGGGGAACATTTATGTATGCCAAAATTCCATTTGTACTTATGAACGCTAGAGAAACATTTCAAAGGGATACGGACATAGCATTTGCAGATGAAAAAGATAAATTCATTGTTATATAATTGAATGACATTACTGTGTATTCTGCTACAGATGAGGAGCACATCAAACATCTCAGAAGGGCGTTCGAGAAATGCAGAAAATTTGGCATATCACTGAACGCCAAAAAGTCAAACTTTTCCATGGACGAAGGGAAGCTCTTAGAGCATATAATTTATAAGGAAGGGATAAAGGTAGAACACAGCAGGGTTGAAGGCATCTTGAATATTGGCATGCCCAGAAGAAAAAAGGAAGTACAATCCTTTCTAGGTAAAGTAAATTTCCTGAGAAGATTTATTCCTAATTTAGAAGAGATCATAAATCATATCACCAACATGTTAAAGAAAGGAAATGAAATCAAATGGATCCTTGAGGCTAGAAAATCTTTCAAAGACATCAAAGTAGCATTGACAAAGGCTCTCGTGCTGGCTAGTCCTAATTTCGAGAAAGATTTCATACTTTTCTCTTTCGCTTCAGAACACACAATTGCATGGGTATTACTCCTGAAAGATGACCAGAATTTTGAGAAGCCCATAGCATACTATAGTAAGACATTGAGAGATGCCCCTTTAAAATATGACATCATGGAGAAGCAGGCGTATGCTTTGGTCAAAGCATTGAAATAATTCAGGTGTATGTTCTTCATTCACATACTATTTCTTATGTCCCTAGCAACTCAATAAAGGACATATTAACTGAACCTAATCCTAAAGGGAAGAGGGGAAAATGGATTGCAGTGCTATTAGAATATGATCTCGAAATCAAGCCCACGAAGTTTAATAAAGGGCAGGGACTTGCTAGACTAATGGCACAAACACACTGTGAACTCTTAGGAATAAACTTCGCTAGAGATATGTCAGAAAATACAGCAGAGGAAGAGAGGGCGACTCCACAGATATCTCAGAAATTTCTTGACTCTGCGTGGTATGTGGACATTATCTTTGTGTTAAAAAATCTACAAGCTCCTCCTGAATATAAAAAAACAAAGGCTAGGTTCTTGAAACTAAAGGCAACGAAATTATGCATTGTAAATGGATTACTATATTGGAAAGACCTAGGAGAAATTTTACTGAGTTGTTTGATAGAAGAGGAAGCGGAAAGGACCATAAAGGAGACTATGGAAGTCATCATTATTGGAAGACAATTGTACACAAAATGTTGAGAGATGGTTTTTATTGGCCTAGTATTTTCCCCAATGTTTACAAGGAGGTGTCAAAGTGCCATGAATGACAAATCCTCAATGGGAAAGGGAAGTTGTAGTCTCTGTCGTTGAATCCCATTTCAGTAGAAGATCCTTTCAGGCAATGGGGCTTGTATTTCATAGGAGAGATACACCCACAATCTTCGGCTCAACACAAATGGATCCTGACTGCAACAGATTATTTTACTAAATGGATTGAGGTTGTTCCTACCAGATAAGATACATATGATGTTATCATTTGGTTTATGGAAGACAATATTTTGTCCAGGTTCAGATGTCCGGTCAAGATTATAACAGACAACGCAGCGGCTTTTAAATCTAAAAAAATTGAGAAATTTTGCAGTGATTACAATATTACTCTTGGCCATTCTACGTCATACTACCCGCAAGGAAATGGATTGGCTGAGTCTTAAAACAAAAGCCTGGTCAGAATCATAAAAAAATTGTTGCAGGAGAATAAAAAGGCATGGCACAAGAAGCTCATCCATGCGTTGTGGGCGGATAGGATATCCCCAAAGAGATTCATTTCCACATCTCCTTTCTAGATCGTCTATGGTATAGAAGCCATCTTTCCTATGACACTTGGATTGCTAGTGATGAAGTTGTTACAAGAGCAAGAAGCAGAGATGGATGCCAGTCGAAGAAGGGAAGATGAACGCATCAGCTTGCAGCAAACCAAGGAAAAGGCTTTAAACAATGCCCAACTATGTCAAGAGAAAATCAAGGAAGCTTTTAACACACGTACCAAAGTGGACAACTTCAAACCTGGAGATTGGGTACTAAGATGGGATGACAAGAATGGAAACAAGAGAAAACATGGAAAATTTGATCACCTGTGTCTGGGCTCGTTCAAATTACATCTTACTGTGGGAACAATGTCTATTTGTTGGAGGAGAGTAATGGAGAACTCGTTGGAGGAGGGCCTGTGAATGACAGGTTCCTCAAGCACTACGTCGTTTAAAACATCATCACTCACCATTCATTGTACATGACCGCTTTCTGTATTTTTTTTTCTTTAAGTATGAATATTGAGATAAAAATACCATGGTTGAAGCCTAAGGTGAAGTCCCTAAGCTGTGCTAAGTAGTTTTGAAGTTTTTCAATAAAATAAAGGGATTCAGGTCACACACATAAGCTTATAGCCTAATGGGTAGACACTTGGTCTACAGTTCTTTGCTACCTCGCAAGGAGGATATCATCCCCAGTTGGAGCCAATGTTATCACCATATAATTCCCAACTGGTGTCCAAGTTTCAGAAATTTTATGATGGGTTAAATCACCGTAGAGTGTGATAAATTTAGAGGACCTGTCTATATCTAGCAGCGTTTGGACGAAATAGTAGAGATATGAAGAATAAAACTTCAATAGTCTGTCGATCTCAAAAATGGATTGGATCAACGGTCGAGACGTGTATCAGAGATACAACTAGCATAGATATTAAGCAGTCGAGGGTGGGTTGGGGAAAACTGTCACTTTTTTTTGTGGGACACATGGTTCCCTTAGAAGCACATCGGAAAGGAGGGTTGTCTGAACAAAACCACCTTTTTCAATCTCTGATGTGAAAGTTGTCAGGAAATATGCTGACCATAGATATTGAAACGACCCAGATCAATGACCGACGTGTAATTCGACGATTGAAGTAGCACGAGAATTAACCGACAGGGGGTGGACCAGGGAAAACTACCCTGGTTTAAATCATGGACACGCGACGTTCTCTGAGACACATCGGGGCTAAGGGTGGTTCATCCAAAACCTATTTTCTCCAAACCTCGATGGTAATAGATGCCTATAAAAGGAGCGACCCCGGGCATTATTCTATGAGTATTTGAAGCAGTCGAACATTCGAAGATTTGGCGCAAAGCTTATATCCAAATTTTGAAATTCAGAACCGAACCAGAACAGTTTTCTCACCACTTATTAGGTATTCTTCACAATGGATTCCAACCCTGTTGTTTTATCTGTGAGTGAACCAGATACTCCCTCCAGGGAGGATGCCCTAATTGACAGAGATTATGACGTTTTCGACACAGTGACGAAGGTCTCACCCGTTTCTGTGTCTAAAGAGAATTTGTTGAACAATGTTGGATCCCACATATCCTTTCTTGAAGTGGATCGAGCCTCTTTCTCCCCTTATGTCGTAGAAACAATTTTCCCATTCCCCGAATTTGTGAGCTAGTGTGCGGAGAGATATTCTTAGGGAGAAAGAGTCATCTTAAGCAAATTAGGGTTAGAAGTCCTATGTAAAGTAGATGGTCCCTTGCTCCGACATGCTCTAAATATACTAGAAGCCTCCCCTATAGTATCAGAACCCTTTGAGAAATAGAGAATGATTATGATTTATAGAGAATTCTTATCCGAGGTAAAAACCTTGTTTCTGCAAACCATTGTCAAACTGAAACATCATTCATAAAGTCTATCCCTGCCTGCCAATCTAAGCTTCATGATCATCGAAGTCCAGTGGGATTGTTCTCTACTGAGTCAAATTCTAGGTCTAGACAATGGAAAGTTTGTGGTAGAGGTTATGCTAGGGATCCTGTTAATTTTCTTCCTGTCTGGGCAGTCAGTATGTGTCAGTTTCGATGAATTTATTGTGGAGAATATACGTCAACATCTGGTCAATTTCAGTTCGTTAAGACATTTCAGATACTATTCTCATCTGTTGAGAATGTTTCTGGGATCTAACAATACCAATATTCCTGAAGCTGCATTTATTTCGACTGAGTGTAAAAAGATCACCATGCTCATCTTCATCAAAAAAATCATGTCCAAAATATACAGTCTCATTTTTGGTTCAGATTTTCCAAGAGTCCTGTAAGAGATGAAAAGTTCGTTGCAGCCGAGTCTGGAGAATACGATGGGAGACTGAATGTTTTTCACTCAATCCACTGTGATTTGGGTATACGGATGCCAAGAAGGACCTCGCCTTTTACCAGTTTTCCTGACTCCCAGGATATTTTCTTTGGAATTTATAAGGCAAAGGATCATCTCAGAGACTGAACACTTCCTCAAAGCTCACAAGGCTTCAAATCTGAAATTCCCGTTCATGGTGGGTCCTTTTGTGGTGAAGAGAAAGTCTTGTTTGCCTCAAATTCAGTCTAAACTAAATGAATTTGGGTTCACACAATTGCAAGGAAGAATATATGATCAACATCAGGTTATATCAAAGAGGATATTAGCGAGCAGACAAGGCCCTTATGAACATGAGCACATTGAAGAAATAGATAAATTGGCTAATCTAGAGACCTGCAAAGAAATGGAGGTCATCACGCTACATGATCAAGCAAAGCAAATAAATCTTACTTCCCAGCAAAGGACAACACAAAAACCCTCACCCAGATTGATTATCAAGGCTCCTAAAACGAGTATATTCAATAAGAGAAGTAGTTTAGAAGCCCTAGGGGCTAGCAGCCAACAAGACACACTCAAGAAAATGAGAGTCACATCACCTTCTCCAATTATTGACTTAGAAGAAGAAGAACAGAAAGAAAAGACGTGCATGGAGATGGTAGATACCAAGATCCAGAACGAAGAGATCAATCCTGAAAACAAACCACAAAATGAAGTCAGCATGAAGGCCTTCAGCAACAGGAAGCACGTATTTGGCCAGACTCTCGGGATGGTTTATCAATCTAAGGAAGACTTGCTACATCAGTATGTCGTGAAAGGGAGTATGGCCAATAGGAGATTTTTACCGAAGTAGAAGTGACATCTTAGCGCAAATCTCACCTACTCTCAGTGAGAGATGTCGAGAAGAAGACATTCAACATTGCAGTGGTCGATAATGATAAGGTATCCGAGTTCAAGGTACACTATGAGAACATCGACACTCCTGACAAAGTGAAATTCCACATAAATGTCAATGATATGTTGTACGTTGATTACCTAAACTTAGCTCTGAAGGTTGCAAGGTTGACAACACATGTATTGAAACTTGATGGACAACTGAAACAAGAAAATGTGTCCAGAAAAGATTGGATGATGCAGGTAAAAATATTAGAGTTTGAATGTCCACAGGGGGTGAAAGCCTCTCTGGATGAAAGGGATAAAATGATCCAAAGTTTGAAGAAAAGATTGAAGATATAACCTACAGACCATCCACAGACAGTAGAGTTAACTACTTTGGAGCAGGAAAAGGAAACCTTCAGACAAGAAGCTCTAGACTACAAGGCTAAAGTGTTGCAATTGGAGAAGGAGAAAGAAAGTTGGTCACAGATGCAAGCGACGACATCAGATATGGAGACTATCATACCTGCTAATGCGGAGGGTGGATCAAATGTTGAGTGATTAGTTCAAGTTATGTCCCAGATAAGTTTGAAAATAGGCGAGATCAAGAATCTAAATGAAAATTTAGAAAATTTGAAACAAGAGGCAAAGGTGAAGGACGAGAAATTAGCTCAACTCCACAGAGAGAACCAAGACCTGCAGGAAAGAGTGAACAAGATAAAAACCATATTGAAGGGTAAAACGCTACCATAGGGAGCCAAACATGTGATATGGGACGTGGTTTCTGCGGAGGTTTCTAAATTCAGAAGTTATCTAAACTTTATCAATGACAAAGACAACATGGTTGCTCCAGCTCGGAACAAATGTGTTGTTGTAAATGAAGTGCTAGCGAAGAAGCCCTTGGAATGCACTCAAAATTCCATCAACTTACTAAATTCCATACCAACTGTCAATCTTCAAATCATTAGTGTGAAGGACAGGACTGTTTTAATCATTTCAGCCAAGAGAACCATTTCCAAACACAACCTTCTCAAATCGGTTCAGAATAAATCCATACAAATGGACCTTATCATACAGGAGTTTAAATATGCCTTTGAACAATTTTTTTCTAAAGGCCTCCCCTCATTCTGGGATGGCAAAGGATCATTATACAAGTAGGAAGATTATCACACTCTTCTCATGCAATGAAGGATGGACCATTCCAGGTTTGAAGATATGGAGGAAAGTCTGAAAGGTCCTAGCTTGGTAGAACATTTAGCCACTGATTTTGAAATTCTGAACAAATTCAAAATGGTGAAAGTCAGTGTGCCAATCATGTCCTACGCAACATGCATCGACCTGGAAATTTTGATTAAAGAAATGATGGACTATGAAATCCCCTCAGATGTGCAATGGAAAGAACTTGTGTGGTTGGGAAAGACAAAATTTCGCATCCTAGGAACCAACATATAATCTCCAGTTGTCACCCATCTTACAGGATCCAACGGAAGTGCAGAGCAACCGAGATGTAGTGAAAGCAGCCAGGCGGGCAGAGAGACTGTTCATGATGATGAAACGTTTCTTTTTTGCTAATGATTGTAAGTCATTTTGTATACTGAAACTGAAATCTGAAACTGTTACAGAGGCTTAAACGTTTCAGTTTCAGTTATTTTTTATCAAACTGTATAAGTACTACAAGGATTGAATTAGTTAATGTTGCTAGAAGTGAAAGAGAAGCTTTTTGGTTGTATCAAACTCTATTTGTAAATTTTCTGAATCTAAATTGAATACAAATGCAAACGTTTTTGAATTTTCTATGAAAAGATTCTAACGGGTGGTGATATGAGTTTTGTTTCCTTTCATCGTATGTATTTCCTGTAGCCTGTCATTTCATTTATAGTTTCTTTTGTTTAAATTGGAGAATTTAAAGGCCCATAATTCGTCCTGTGATGCTCTTGGCTTAAGCAATTTAAACTATGTGATTGTCTTCTTAACTTATTCAGAATTCATTTCAGCAATGCTCTGATGCAGTTATTTGTCTTCTTTATCTTCCTACATGTCTTTTTATTTCAAGAAGAACTCAGATTCATCACCTTATTTATCCTTTTTCCTCTGGAGAGTTCTATCATCCGATGCATTATTTCCATTCACTTTCAGAATTTTGACTCCATAGCCCATAGTGTTCTCCCCTTCTTTGCTAGCAACTTTGTTAAAAATCCCCAAAAAAAAACAAATCTAGCCACCGATTTCCATAGATATATCAAGTGACACAAGAGATCCCTCATTGATTTGAGAAAGCTAGTGCATCAGCTCTAAAGTTGGTTGAAACAGTTACCTCTGTCATTTTTCTATTCAGCCGGACAAAATTTATAGAGTGTGAACAGTTATGTTCATCATATTTTCATATTCTTCACAAACCCTTGTCAAGTGGGTTATAAAACCTAACGTCTAGGCTAGGATAGAAACATTAGGTTTTGTTGGGCTTATGAATGACAACAATAAGCCTTGAAATTTAGAATAACACTGGTGAGTTGAAGAGATCCTTCAATGAGTTGCAGAAAGCCTAATTCTGAAATTTCTGCAGAAAATTGTGAAACCCTAGAAACCATAGGGCCAAAAAATAAAAAATGCTCAAAAATGAAATTTGAAGCTTGTTGGAGGTGCGCTGAAGGAGGTTGTACACTCCTATGCACTTTTTATCCCTAGCGTCCAAGTATTAAGTGTTGGAACACCTCAAAAGGGAGGGTCGTACATATTTTTTGGAAACCCTAGGAGGGTCGTACAATTCTGCAGAAGTGAGAGGTTCATGGGTTCTTCAAGACCTATGATCTAATACCATGTTTATTTTTCATTAATATAGGTTGAAGCATTAATTTCATTCCAATTTTAGCATTTTACTTGAAACATGGACAATTGCAGTTACACCATAAACAATTTGTTGCAGTAACCAAGATCATGAGAAGAAATACCATGCACAAGTACACAAGAAGTATCTTAGGAAACCCTTCTCAACAAGGAAATAAAACCCAACCAATCATTTTATATATTCTTCAAGATAATACCCCCCACACCATAAGCCTATCACACAAAAGGGTGCTCACAAAACCTAGAAGACTAGCACCCAAGAGAGGTTTGCACTTCAACCCCAGAACTTGTACTTTCTGAAATTTCCAAAATCACATGTGTGTTGTGTTTTCTCAATGGGGAAATCACTTTTATTTATGTTATACTGGACACATCAAAAGTGGTGCCTATTGGCACAACATGTCCGACCTCAATAACCCAAAATATAATTAATAATTACAATATAAATTATATTTTACACTAATTACTTTTCACTTTATGGTGGGGCTGACTTGTACCCTTTACATCACATCTAACTTTTAGAAAATATAGAAAGGAATCTCACACACACACTAGTGTTAATCCACTAGGGGAAAGTCCACCTGTTCTCAGCCAAAGCAACGTCCAAGTCAACATGTCTTTATCTCACTATGTATCACAGGAGAATCATCAGGATACACAATCATTAGTTCTCAGCCACTAGGATCACTTCCACATATGCTCGGCCATAGGAACATCCTACTCAACAAATCTCTATCTCACTGAGTCTCATAGGACAATCATATATAGTATCACATCATCTCAACTCTCTTCACAGAGGAAAACAGTAAACCCAACACATGGGCTCCTTCACCCCTCATAGGGATACACATCGTTTCATATCAAATGATACACCCATATCATGGGCATCTTCCCTTCTGAGGGGCACACAACATTTCATCTCCATCTCAGAGAGAACGACATACCCAGCTCATGGGAATTTTCCCTACAGAAGGGCACACAACTTTCCATCTCTATCTCAAAGATGAACTACAAACCCATCTCATGGGCACACCTGACTCATGGGATCTCTCTCAGGCCAACTCAGTCGATTTGTGTCCTGGAGGATGTCTCACGTAGCTGTAATCATCAACAATCACATCCTTAAATCTATTATCTAAATCTCGTACCGACTCTATTTGTACTTGTTTAATATCCTTCAGTTGTGTGATGTACTATGATTTATTCTTTGTATTTTTTAACTCCTTCAACAACTCTTGCTTTACTTATGATAAATTCTTGGCGTGTCCTATAGGCGTGATACTCTGCAACTTCATATACCATACTAGCGCATGACCTCTAAATGTCATCGCTAACTATGCAATATTCACATCCTCATCTTATACATTCTTAGAAGCCCAAATTGTTTCATAGAAAACAAATGTTTTTATGGATACTCTGACCCCACTCCCAGGAACTTAGTAATTCAGAGGGTATTATCTACCCCTACCATGTTTCTTCATGTATTTCCTCCTCTTAGCAATATTGGTTGACTTTGATTATGACTCTGTGTGTTACTTCCACTTCTATGAATGCTACTACTTTTTCCTCCTTGGCTAACTACAATGGATTTTAACAAATATTCAACTATTATATCTAATTTTGGTGATGCACACAAGGTCATGGATTCAATACATGATCCTATCTGAGAAGGACTTACTAGTTATTCTATTATTTGAATGGACTAAATCGCCTCTTCTTCTCCTCCTATGTATTGTATCTCCACGATTCAAACTTATGCACAAGGATCTCTTCCCTCTGGTTCACTTTGCGGCTCTCCTTTATCAGCTCCAGTATTTTTCCTCTTGTACCTCCTTCCTCTGCGCAACTCTCCAAACTCGTATTGTTCCTTTGGTGTATCGTCTTCTTACATCCTCACTCCCTCCCTTCCTTTTTCACCTCTTTCTTCGTACTCTCAGAAGATCCTCTTTTCATCCTTCGTCTCCCCTATATGTGTGAACCCCTTCATTCATCAGATTCCATGACCATCACTTTTGTTTCATGCAATAACATCTTTATCCATGTATCTAATGATTTCAAGAACCTACCGCACAGAAATTTGAAAAATTCCCTTTCTGCAACACTATATGATTGAATACTATCTACTGCAAATTCTATAATGTAAACTCCTAGTATGTTTTCCAACCAAAAATAAATTGCTTGAGTTGATGGGTTACTTACAAAATTTAGTTGTATGACCAATTCAGGAGTACAATTCCTCGATGTTGTTCCGCTAAACATTCCAGCTTTCTCTAGTAACCTTTCTAGCCACTAGGTCAGAATATTTGGGAATTCACCAAAGAAACTTTCATGCAGATCTGTGTAAACATACCTATGCAACCATTTCTTGTCACTCATATGGGGATTAATGTTCTCTTGTTGTACAAAACCTCGTTCCTTTCTTTCCAACCATTCGATGATCTCCTTATTAGTCGGCCTCCAAAATATTCCCTTAATAACAAATTCCCAGTCTCGACAATGAAACTATTTGATGGCACTATTGTGAATGGGTTGTTATACCCTAGGTTAGGTTTATCTATGACCAATAAAACCCACCAAAAACCGGCCCTTTCGGCATCACCTTCTTGCAAAAATGAAGTCTCACCCAAGTTATTTATTGGGACTATGAGAACCAAGCTTCTGTAGTAGTAAGGGAATGGGAGGAAAAAATTCAGTTCAGTATTCCTTATTATGTTTATGTGTGCGATTATGTTCTATTCAATGTTAACTTAATTATGATTCAGATTCCTATAATCATCATATTTTTGGTTATTACACAGCTTCATTACAGTCATAGTCATGAACATTGCACCATATTTAACAATATGACAAGTCTATTCTATGAGGCATACAAAATAGAATTCATAAGCACACATAGAGAGATAGACAACCAAATATTTGGTATCATCTCTATACCCCTCCTTTATTCATTCTTCTCACAAACAAACTGTTACATTCATGGCTCTGGAACTCAATGTCAAATAGAACATAACATCACAAAACTTACATGGAACTTAACCTAGAGGAGAACCAACCATATAGAGGAACCCAACCTTATTATAAAGTGAACCCCTAATATCCCAACCCAATACATGTTAATATATAAATATAGGGCTAAAACCCTAGTCTATTCATCCCAAAAATATCCCATTACAATGCATGGCTAGCTCAGTTAACTGGTTATTCGAATGATTTCTTCTTCTTTTCAATCTACATGTTGTTCGTTTTTGTTCTTTTATATCTAGAATGTCGTCTTCTCATCCTTTTGTCATGATTTATTCTCTTGATTTATTATCTATCATCTTTATTATTATGTCTGTGAATTTCATTGCTTATGTGCACTTTCCTCCTCCTACACATTGTCCCCCTAGATGAGCCTTAGTTGTGCACTCACTTTCATCCCTCTGCACACTCTCCCTATACTTAGGATTTTATCCCAAAACCATATCCAAACTGCATGTCCAATAACAACTTTCCTACAACTTGGAGACCACTATTTATAATGTGTTGAGAGATTATATATCCTTATGATCCCTAACCCTTAACCCACCTCTAACCTCTAAATCATTTACCCCTAACCATCCAATCTTTATCCCCTAACCCCTTGGACCCTATCCGCCTAATCCTTAACACCTTAAACCCATTCTCCTAAACCCTCAAACCCCTAACCCTTAAGCCATTAACCCCTAAGACCTTAACCCCTAACCCAACAAATCAATGATGAATCTTGTGAATTTTATCAACATGTTTATAAATATGTTGAAAAAATATAAGAAAAAATCTACTTTTCTTGACATGTAGAAAGAGAGAGAATTTGTGAGATATATAGTCATAACTATAAAAAAATAACATATTATTATTTCACCTTCATCATTATGT
>ML817997.1:179065-189723 GCA_009831015.1 Picea engelmannii
TATGATTCTTTCCTATAAATCTTGTTGTGTTTTATTGTATGATTCCTTGATCACATACATAGGTTTATATTGAGTTTATGCTATTGCTATCACTTTGGTTGGTTGCATTCTTTTGCAGGATCATCATTGTATGAGCATTGGAACGGAGCTAGGATGGCGATGGCAAGAGGAAGCGACATTTAAACGGTATGTCACTCATCCCTATTTAGTTAGTAAATTCAATACTTAAAACTTAAGGAAAGTATCATGTTATGTCCTGTTTTGTTCTAGATCCAGGTGGATCTAGGGAGATCAGTTAGTGTCCGCACCTACTGATTAGTCCGATAACACCTACCTTAAACCATAACCTATTAACCCCTAACCCCTTAACCATTGAGCCCTAATATGGCCTTATTAACCCTTAAACTACTAAAATATTAATCCCTAACCCCTTACACCCTATACCCCTAAACCTTAAACCCCTTAACCACTAAACCATAACCTAAACCATAATTAAAAAATAGACCTTGTGTCTACTTATTCTCTTCTTAACTTACTCTCAATTTGTTGTGTACGTAGAATATATCCATAAAGAAAAAAGAATACATTATTTTCTTCTACATTTAACATATAAACGTTTACAAAAACAATATGCAATACAAATACATATAATGAATAAATTACCAAGGGGCAATATCCATGCCCTCCTTCAAGGTGTCCATACTCTCTACAATGTGTTTTAGTTATTTTTTATTAAAAGTCTCATTTTATAGCCCCTACATTTTTTACAATGGCAATAACATTTTCAATCACCCAAAGCCTCGACCAATGTAGATCTCACGTCTCGGCCTTGTCCTCCTAAAGGAATGTTATGTGACATTTTTCCTTACCAAACTCCCAGTGATGATTATCTTCAAAAACCAACCTTGGTAATTTAACTATTTGTAATTCAATTAACAAAATAAAATAAAAAAGTATTATGACCTAAAAACATCCCTTATAACCTCTGCAAATTGTCGCTAGTATAGAAACAATGTTGAACATCTTTAATATTTCGATTTTTTTAATTATATATCACTTTCTCATCGGACTTCAAATGGTTGTTGACTAGAGAGACATCTCTCAATGAACAAAAATATTGACTTTTTCAAAAGTCGGTACATAGCTCATTGACCTGGTCAACCGTTGGATATTCGACAAGCATAGACCTGATCAACCAACGAATATTTGATGATAATGTTTCTTTCATCGAATATTCAACGCAAGTTGGGAATTTTTTTTTTAAATACAAAAAATTCAAGTAAAATATGCCAGTATGGCCGATTTTATCCATACTTTTGGAGTACGATGTTGGTTTTTATTCCCATATGTAGTAGTGGTTATTGTTTTACTAGTATTTTTCTCAGTAATGAATTCCCTTGAGTTTCCAATAGTGTGATTTCTAGTTACATGTGCCAGAGAGACCCTGATAAATGAATGGGATGCATGATGGATAGAGATTAGTGAATGGGCACATTCCTTGGGTTGGGCAGGTAAAAAGGAAGATTGTCGGTGGAAATCAAGATAGATGTAGGAGAATTACAGTGGGTTGTGGGATTATTTGAGTTGTTAGTGGACTATGAGAGACAACATATTTTTTGGATTCCTAGCACCATCTCGGAAGTGAATTTCCATGCATATATGGAACAACAAGTCTATGGTTAGGTGGAACATTCGTCCCAATTAGCTAGTTGCACTATCGTTTTAAAATTATAAGTCTTTAACTATTTTTTTGAGTTATTTTATAAGTTTAATTGTTGTGTGTTTTACTCTATTTATGAGAATGGTCCTATATGTTGTTGTATGAAGTTAATTACTTGCATCCATGTTTATTTAAGCATGATGTAGTTGTATTCAAATTAATGATAACATAATTGTTAAATATGTGTGTATTCCTGTAGCTGGTAAGCTACATGATGATATAGCATAATGTTTTTATTTTTATTTGTATTATGCAAGTAATGTTCCTCAGTTAAGTTGTGGGACATAACAAATTGGTATCAGATTTCAAGGTTCAACACTAATCTTGTATGGGAAAATACGTGTGCAAATTGGGTTTAAATACACTATTGCAGAGTTCACATGTGATGAATTTGCGGAAAATGGCGAAAATAGAGTGAAATCCCCAAATTTATGTGTAGCTTCAAGTTTAAAATGCCTCAAAACAATTGAAGAGAGGATCAAGGGAATCAATATGTAGGTTGCAGATTTAAATTAAAATTGGAAGGTCGAAATTTATCTTTTAATGACGGTTGAAGAAGTCGGGAGAGTTTGGAAAATCGACGGTCGAGATCCATTTTTGGAGTTTGGAAAAATGAATTAAATTTATGGTTGATATTTATTTTTTATATTTTGGTAAAACAAAGTAGATACACAGTTGAGATCCATTTTCATAGTTTCGTAAAATGGAGAAATTGACAATCGAGATCCATTTTCATAGATTGGTAAAATATAGAAGATCGACGGTCAAGATTTATTGACAGAGTTGGGCGAAGTGTTGTGGATCAATGGTTAGGATCATTTTGAGTTAGATATCAATGGCCCAGATTCATCCTAGATTTTGGTCAAATGTTTCTAAGTGTTGGACTTTGGTGAAATTCATGAGTGAATTTGGTTCACCAAGAGATATTGTCGATCGTCAATGGTTGGGTCAGCGAAACCAATGATTTTTTTCTTTCACCAAGATAAATCATCAATCATCGATAGTCGAGTCCGCTAAATCAACGAAGTGTCTTGCTTGACTAAGAGAAATTATCGATTACCAATGGTAGAGTCAATGAAATCATCAAAGTTTTTGGTTCATCAAAGAGAAATTATTGTTTATTGACAAAGGGAAAGAGGAGAATGAAGTGCCATCATCCATGTGTCATTACACATCATCATCATCCACATGTCATTCCATGTTAACATCCATGTGTCATGCCAAATTAGCATCCATGTGTCATGCTACCTCAACCAGGTTTCCATGTTATCATCCATGTGTCATGCCACATCAACATCTGCATTCCATGCTATGTCAACCTGGTTCCCATATCACCAAGAGGAATCATCAATCATTGATGGTTGGGTCGAAAAAATTGGTGAATTGTTTCATGCGTCTAAAGGAAATCGTCGATCATGGATGGTCGGGTTAGAAAAATCGGTGAATTTTTTCTTCGCTAAGTGAAATCACCGATCACTGATCATCAATGGGGTTTCAGATGTTCTAAAAGAAACAGTCTAGATCACTTTCAAGTGGCCATCAATGAAGGATATTCATTCACAACTTGGGAAAATTTTAGCAGATCAATGATTAAAATTAGTCATAATTTTTTTATCAACGAAGCGGATTAAAAGACTATTATAATAGTAAAATAGTTAGTTTTCTATGAAAATTTTCATATTTTCAAAGGTCATCAACTTGTAGGGTCATTTTGAGGCCCTAAAAGACATTATTAGGATTAATAAATAAATAAATAAAATGTTTTTTAACCTTTCGTACACATAGTCTTTACAGTGTAAAATGAAATAACAAAGTGAGATCTTTCCAACGAGCTATTTTGAGCACAAAACATAACTAGTATGAGGAAGTTATAGTTGAACGAGTACAAGGTATATTTTTGGCACTAGTTTACTTCTAGAGGGCATAAATCCTTTCTCTGAAGTCATTTTGGGATGTAAGTGTAGTCTGTGAAATTCCCATGGACCGTAGATGATATCCATGGAATCGGATTTGGAATATGGGTACTTGAAACTATACAAGATGAGAGAGAAGACATGTGTAACAGTAAGGGATACAAATGAAAAAAAAGTTAAAACTTCCACAAACCATAACGTTCATCTCAAAGCTCAAATATCAACCCAACAAATTGATCTGAGTAATAGAATATATAGTCAACTTAAAATAAGATGATTGGGGGCATTAAAGAGCAGAAAATTTATGCATTTTTTTTCCAAAATTGTGTGTGTGTGTGTGTGTGTGTCTCACAAAAAATTTATTGCATGCACGTTTTCTTGCGGAACTTAGAGGTACATGAGGGAAGGTTGGTTCATGTATGAGAACTATATTCATGGAGAATTCCCAAGGTTCCTACAGCCACGAAGAAGAAGTTCAAGGGCTACATGTCAGTATGAGAAATGTTGATATGGAGTCTAATGGAAGAAGAGGCAGACAATAGCTTGTAACTATGAGAATATTGCAAAGAGAAGTGCGGAGCTATAGAGAATATAATGAGAAGTTCATGAAATATTGAGAGGAGATAGTACATATTTTGAATATGCTATAGAGGCAAGCTAATAAATACTCTGGCACAAATCAAGCATCTAGTGTTAGACAAGTGACAACATCTAGATCCCATAGTAGAAGGGATGATCATGGGAATGACAAACAATCAATAAGTATGATCAAGAATCATCATTCCTCATAGAAATACATTAGGAGAGATATATCAAGTGTCTCTTCTATTAAGAGGAAGACGAGAAGGCCCGAGTCATACATTTTTCAAGGAAAACTTAGGAAACTCAAGCCACCAAATTTTAATGGTGAGAATAGAAAGGGAGAAGATGTTGAGGCATGGCTACTGGAAGTGAAGAAATATTTTTAATTTCATGATTACCACTCAAAGGTAGAAACAATAATTGAAACATACCACATGGAAGGAAAGACAACTATGTGGTGGGATCAACTTAAGAAAACCAAGCACCTTGATGAAAAGAAGGTCTCGTGGAGGAAGTTCAAAGGATACCTCCAAAATAAATATTTGTCAAAGAATTAATATGAAAGGAAGATGAAAGAGTTCTTTGAACTCAAGTTGGGTAGCATGACAATGGATGAATATGAGAAGAGATTATTTGAATTTTTTAAGTACATGTGGGATTCATAAAGAATGACAAGGTCAAAATACAAATATTTCTGACTGGGTTACTCTCTTTCTGCAATGACAAGATACACTAATAACCCAAAGACTTTGGAGGAGGCCATAAAGAGAGAAAGCAATATTTTTGAGCAAAGTAAAGGAAGGCCAATTTTCCTAAAATCTTAGAATGACAGAATGGAGAGAAAAAGGGAGAAAAAGTTGAAAGGTTTTAAGCCACCCTTTTTTAGAAATAACTCCCAAGAAAATCAGTAAGGAAAATCAACCCAAAATGAACCCAAGATGGAAAATTAATTTGGGAAAAGGCCAAGACAACAACCCAGGATGTTTTGTGGATGTGAGGGAGATCACTTGTATAGGGACTACCCTCACAAAGGTGAAATAATGAGGATTGTACACAACATTCAGGAGGTTAAAAAAGTGGAATACATGGTAGGAAACATGCCAAGGATTTATGCAGCCTTGGACAAAAAGCAAGTAGAGTATCAGTCCCCCATGATTGAAGTGGAAGGTAATATTGATAACCAACCCGTATAAATTTTAATTGATTCCATATCTAGCCATAGTTACATAAACTATAAAATTTTTGAAATATTTCACTTACAAATAAGTAAGCATAAGAAATCTTTCTTAGTTTAGTTAGCCATAGTGGCTGGGAGGAAAATCAATGAGTTGGTTAAGTCTTGTTGAATGGACATCAATGGACTCATCACAAAGGTAGATTTGAACATCATACCATTAGGTTCATGTGATTGTCTAATTGGCATGGATTTTTTGGAAAAACACCATGTTGTTCTAGACTATTACAAAAACACAATCACTTGTCTTTATGAGGTAGGGAAGAAAGGAAATTTTTAAGGCATTCCAAGAACTGTATTTGTTAGAGAAATTTCATCCATTCATTTGAAAAAGAGTTTCATGAAGGGATATCAAATTTTTTCATCCCATATTGTTACGAGGAAAATATCTCTATGGCTTGGGGTAAACTGCAACAGACGGAATCACTGAAAAAATCAACTCTAATCCCAGGTATGTTATATATATGAAATTCTAACAAGACAAGGTCAAGAACCTACCTCATTCGGACGTTTGATGAAGAACACCATGGAGCATGCAACTCAAAGATTTATACCTGAAAATTATCCACAACAACCAATATACATAAGCATATGGTGATAATATATAATGTTAGCATATAAATTAGCATAATCCATTAACATACATGAAAAATACGCCCATGGAATAGTAATTAAAATATTTGAAAGATATCAATTGGATGGGAAAGAGTATTTCTATTAAAATAATCAACAAAAGTATATAGGTGACAAAATTCTGTGTCGACGCATCTCAGAACCGAGAAACTAAGTCCCTCCAGCTGGGCCTCCACCACTTCAATCCTCCACTAAAGGAAATCTCATATAAAGGAGACAATGAGGATATTCATAAAAAAAGGAAGAGCTTGGGGGATGAACAATGAGAACAGACTTTCAAGGATAAAGGGATGCATACTCAATAGGAAGTGAAATTTCTCCAGAGTATCTTTTCTCTCAAAAGTTAAATTCTCCCCCTTTCCAAGGCTTGGATATGGCTCAATTTAGATCCTTCAAATGGAACTAAAGGGTTGAGTTGGAGCATTTCCAATATATGGAAGGTCAAGGATCATGGATCTCATGAAATGACATGTAAACCCGACATAATTTTTAATTTTGAGCACCAAACCCAATGTATGTGGGTTGTAGTGGAGAAACCTACGTATACACTTGTTGACTAACTGGTAGGGTGGGTATATGAGAAAAATAATTCTTTTTTGGATATTGAAAGTATTAAAGGGGACTTCAAGTCTGCATAGGGAAATGGAAAGGCCATCCAAGAAAGTTGCATGGGGTGAGGTAAAATTTTCTATAACAGATTCTGCCTAATGTGTGAGGTCAGAGGAGTATCTATGATGGCCTAAATACATTATAATTCCCAAAAGTGGAGTGATGGAGACTCAGATGAAAGTGCTAGTTACTCATGAGAATATTACAATCCATAATGACTTTCTACACATGGCTGCCAATTTGAATTACACTGCAGATCCATGTGGAAATATACCAAATATTTGTTCATGGCTATGAATAGGAAATACAAAGTAGATACATCATAGGTTTCCATAGTCACAAACAAGGCCCAGTGGAAACCAGACTCAAAATCAATCTGAAGATATCCATATACAATGGAGTACAATCTGATCTTCCATGATCACTAAAGTCATATAGGTACTAGTCTAATGAAAGAAAACAACATAATAGGAATGTTGTTACTATAAGTTGAAGACCTTATACACTATCTTCCGAAGGTGAAAGTCTACATCATGTGAAGAGAGGGGTTGATCTTGAACATGATGCAACTTATTTTGATTACCGTTCATTAAGGTATACCATTAACAAGCGTGAGAAAACCTATCGATAATGAAAGTAGTCAGCAAGGCACTGAGTACATTCTTACAAGTGTGAATAAGGGTGTTGAGGTCAAACACTTGAAGAATCCATCGATCATGAGACATTCATGTATTCCCAATTGTCGATGGCAGGATAACCTGCAACTGATGACTACAAGACTCTAGGTACTCATAGAACTCTATGTCTCATTTCCAAAATAGATGAGTTGAATTTGATGGAATGAGACCCACTGAAAGAAAAGAATTAAGGCATCTCTCATCAGTCAACATGAGGTACAGAGCAGTAGCTTGATGATTAGAAGGATATTGGATGAATAATATGTTCATGAACTAATGACCCTTTGCATATTTTTCATGCACTAGATGAAAACAGTGAACGAAGAAGACCCCCTGAATAGAATCCAATAAGGAAGATTGTCAACAAAGGAGAGGAAACCACCAATAAGGATAATGGAATCTAAGACATTGCACAAATCCCAATCTATGAATATATTTCTTACATTTGAACATAAGGGAAACCCCCCCAGTCAGTCACCAATGAGTAGATGTCGACTGTTGGGTTCAAGGTTACCTACCCATAATGAAAGTAAGACCAAGGTGCATGGTAGGAATATAACTTCATGTGACTCTAAGACACACTGAGGGTATGGCTGACATGAAAAGTCAATATTTATGAAAAATGGTCGACATAGGCTTATAAGATTCCTTTGAACAAGAGCATGAGACATATGGATAACTCAGGAAACATAGAATTGGTGATGAAACTTTGTGATGCAGGAGGCATCAACAAACTCTCCATAGGGTCTGGAAGAATAACCAGTTGGAGGAGAAAACTATAAGTAATGAGCTCAGATTCCTGATTTCATAATAAACCCAAAATTTAGATGATAGTGGACTCAAAACTTTGTGCTTTTTTCAAAGGAGACACAACCGCTGCCAATATGAGATAATATTCTTTTCCCGCCTCTTTTTTTTCATAGGAAATTAAATGTTATGGTACAAGAGAGGAAACAACTGTTGTGAGTAAGAAACTAGCTCCAAAAAGTGGAACATACCTATACTCAATGCAAGGAAGTGCATGTGGGGCATGGACACTCAGTGGAATGTTTCCTCTTATGGTACAAGGTGTCAAGCTGCAAAGGATATAAACGAGGCTCTCATTGGTTAGTGATGCAAATTTATAAGGTAAGAGGATTATAACAAGGAAGAGGGAACCAGAAATAGGCTCAATACTGCAAGCAAGAGGATGGAATGCAATTACAACTTAACTCCAAAGAATGTCCTTTTTCATAAATTTAGTCCCCTAGGCCCAAAAAAGTATAAAATAATACCCAGGAGAACTCTTCTAGCCAATGTTAACTAGAGTATTCATTTTTCGTAAGTAGTATACTTGGTCTGAAAAATCGTTAAACTTAAACCAAATAGACTCCCTTTCAAATCCATTTAACAAGTGTGAAAGAGACAAGTTCATTCGACAATCTTTTCACTTTTGAGATAGTCGAAAAAGAGCTTAAACAAAACTTGGTGGGAGTCCCATGGGTGAAGGTCAGAATGCTTGTGAGTAAGAATACGAGGTTTGAATGCAATGTCATGTCAGAACTATAAGGTACTCGTAGTCCTATGGAATATTTTTTGCATGGGAACCAAATGGCACAAAGGTTCTAATTAGGGAACCCATGTTTGGTAGGCCTCTACCACTTAATAATGACACTTCTAGTAGTAGTAAGAAGGTTATGTGTCACTAATAAATGGGTTTGTTCCTAAGGTATATAGATCACAGTCATAGGATAATGAAATAATGAAAAATGGAGTGACAACTTATCATATATACTAGTGAAATAAAATACCTGCCAAAGGCATGAACAGGCAATATGACACTAGAAACCACAAACATTCATGGACAAAACCACCAAAACCAACTCTTTCCACTATACTATTAGTCCATAAGGTAAAAATATCATCCCAAACTATATGAAATGGGTAACAAAATTCTACTAATAGTAAAAATAGACCATTTTACCATACCATTTGAGTTTTTTCACCCACATAATGCATTTTAGGCCATTTTTCCCACGATCTTCAAGTGTCGATTGCGGGAACTACGATCAACAGAATTAGCAACCATCTAGACCAAGTAAGTACCCTTCCCCTCCTCTTCGTTTTCAATGGATTAAAACTCAAATTTAGTCCTCGTGTTTTGATTTTAAGAGGGTGCAACATATAAACTAGGGTGTACGTGGGTGATAGTTCATCGGGTCGCATACATGGAGGCATGTACGTGAGAAAAGAAAATATTTCCCTCATATATGTGTCCCTATACACGATTGTTAAAATTATACCATGTGTACAAGTCTATAAATAATTTTTTATAAAGTTTAACTCAAAAAATGACCTTCCTTTGGCAGGATGGTGCTTGAATGGAGGGAGAGGGAGCATGAAGAAGTAGATGCAACAATGGAAAGATATGCAGGGCCCAAGTATCTATAAAAATGTGTGACCTTTATAAATTTTGGGCTCTCAAAGGAATGAGGGCTCAAGTGAGGTTACTCCAAATGCTCGTAAACTATTGGGATCTGGAGACGGCAGCCTTCAATCTCGATGGGAAACCATTGAGGACTAAAGTAGACGACATATATTTCACTATAGGATTGTCTCGTTGGGGAAATTTAGTGAATCTCAAGGCCTGGGGGGTTGGGGGTGGTATGACCATGGAGGATTACATTGCCACCCACTATGTTGCAGGAATAGACAAAGTAGGGAGCCAACTCCCAATCAGGGCGATCGAGATCTTGAGTTTGAATATCATCGTACTTGTTCTTACATAGATCTCGGGGTCAACCTTGTTGCACCAGGATTCAAGGCCACTCATGTTCTATATGGTGGAGTTCTTTTGACTAACTTTTTATGAATGGTGTACCTCACTACTAGCTAACATGAAGATATAGGTGACGGATTGCAAACAAGGGAGAAAGAGAAAATTTTTGTTTGCTTCTATCTTGTGTAGTGTTTTCTTTGAATGGGTTCCATGTTTGTGCCCTATAGTAGATATCATTCCACATGGACCACATGATCCATCCATGTCACTATGGACCTATGTGATGAGGCAGATAGAAAGTGGTAGGGTGCCAACCCCCTACAACAATGAGTTATTTTTCTAGTGGCGTTGACATGTCATAGCCATTGACAGCTATACTTATGTTGGGATTTTTTTTTTTAACGAAAACGGTTATGGATTATATTAAGAAGATGGACTGGCCAGTAAATTGGCAAGCCACTGGGTCCTTTACATCGAGAGTGATCTATCACTCAAAATTCAAAATCCTGGAAACTTTACCACATTACTCAGA